>PVKE010036019.1:0-16628 GCA_004027555.1 Craseonycteris thonglongyai
TATTTCTTTCTTAATGTTCAATACAATTCACCAGTAAAGTCATATGGACATAACATTTATTCATGAAAATTTTTTTTAACTATTAAACAATTTCAATTTGTGTAATAGATAAAGGGCTATTAAAGTTATCTATGTTTCCTGAGTAATCATTGGTAATTTGTGACAGAAGTTGCCCATTTTACCTAACTTGTCTGATTTATTGCTTTAAATTTGTTCACCTAGTATCCTATCAATATATGTAGAATCACAGTGATATCATTTCTTTCTCCCAATATAGTTAGTTTATATCTTCTCATTTTATTTATTTTTTTTCCCTGATTGGTTTAGCTAGACAGAAGTTTATCAATTTTATCTACCTCCTCAACCAACCAGCTTTTGATTTATTACATTGATTTTTCTTTATTGCTTTTATGTTTTCTATGCCATTGATATCTATTTTGATTGATACTTTTTACTTTCTTCTGTATAATTTGGGATTTTCTTTTTATTTTCTTGTATCTCGTGAATACAGATGATGGCATATAGCCTTTTTCAAAAAAAAATTTATTGTTTTTGACAGAGAGAGAGATACAGAGACAGAGACAGAGAGAAGGGGGAGGGCCCAGAACGGTCTCCATAGTTGCACATCATTGGCTTTTCCACATAGTTTCATTCCACAGGTGGGAGCGGGCTGCACAGGGCAGGAACAGGGCCAGGGTCTCACCCCGGTGAGAACTGAACTGGGGCACTCCCCAGTTCAGCATATGGGTCTGCACAGGCTGGGGCCAGTATTCAATCCTCGGTCCCAAGGGCTGCAAAGTGAGCACTTAACCCACTGAGCCATCCCGGCTTCCCAGGCATATAGTCTTTTGAAGGAACTAATGAATGTCTTTGTTATTTCCTAAAGCATAATCTTAAAGTCAGATTATATGTGTGTCAATGGGAAGATATTTATATTTATGTCAAATTTCATAGATATCCTCCTAGCCTCTAGGTATAGCTCAGACTCTCAGAACTAAAGAATTCTATTAATATCTAGGGCTTTCATACTGTGAGTGAAGCCAAAGTATAATGTCAGTGTAGGAGGGACATTAAAGACAATGTAATATGACATAGAGGAAAGTGTCTGTATAATGTCACATAGTAAATTGGGAACAGAGCCACAGATAAAACTCATGATTCCATACTTCATACCTAATCTTCCTACTATATTACGCTATTTCCTAACATTGTCTCATTAAACTGTCATAGTGTTAACTAAATTTAATACCCTACTACAAAATGACACATTTTAGATAATATTATATCAAAACTCATAAAATAATACAAATTCAATTGATCATTATTTAAAAATTAATTTCATACCTTCAGTATAAATGCCCTCTACTTAAACATATGTCTGCCAATAAATCTGGCAGTTGATTTTATAACCTTTCAAGGTTCTTTCAAGTCTGCCGCATAATTGAGCTCATTACATGAGTTATAGGCAAAGTCATCAAAATCTTTACATATTACAATGGAAGGGTGGTTTCTGTTTTTCTTAAAAAAAAAAAATTTTCATGGCGTATAATATTTTGTATACCAATCTCAGTCTGTGACACAGTTTTGTTTTGTTTGGTAGAGTTCAAAGGAGCATTACTAGCTACTTAAGTTAAAGGAATGGAAAAGAAAGAGAACAAAAATTAAAGCGAAAGAAAAAGGGAGGGTGAGAGGGAGGGAGGAAAGGAGGGAGATAGAGGCAGAGATGATAGAGATAGAGACAGATGAACTGTGGCGCAACTGGTAACCACCTGGATGGCTTAGTGGTGAAAGTTCTCACCTCCCACACTGGAGGCCCTGGTTCGGTTCCTGCCCCGCATGGCCCCATATCCACCTGTGTATAATGAAACCACATCACAGCTAATGATGTACAACTTATGGAGACTGATCTGGGCCCTCCTCTCATCTCTCTCATCTCTCTCTCTCTCTCTCTCTCTCTCTCTCTCTCTCTCTCTCTCTCTCTCTCTCTCTCTCTCTTTCTCTGTCTCTCTCTTTCTCCTTCTGTCACCTCTCAAAACAATAAAATAAATCTTTTTGAAAATTTAATAATTTAAGTGTTGAGAGTTCTCAACACTTAATTTGTAAGGGCACTGCATTTGTAAGGGCACTGCAATACATAACAGGATAAGATGTTAGGACAGAGTACTGAGTATTGACATTCAAGTCTGGAAAAATGGAGAAGGCTCCCATTTTTTAAAATGCTTGCATTACATAGAATGCAATTGTGCAAACATGAACAATAAGATCAAATTTTTACGATTTTCAGACCAAATTCTCTGAAACATTGATTGGAGTAATATAAAGACAGAAAATAATATTGGTTACATTGATTCTCAACAGAAAAGACTCAAAAGTCTTCAAGAGTATCGAGTGTAATTCAGGATTCCCTCTTTTAAGTAAATTTAAAATAAATCTCTGCCCCTAATCCAAATTGTTACCACATTAACACATGTGCTTTCAAGTTTAAAGACTCCCATGATAAATATAAATAATGAACTAAGTTACCCAAAGTTTGGCGTATTAAACTCAGAATTGTCATAATTTGAACACTTTTTTCTCCAGTTTGAATGTGAACAGCAATCCTGCATCATTGTTTATCGAAAATACAACAAGATTTGTTCAAAAATAAATAATTAAAATTCAACTACCAAATAAAGCTAGCCTTACAAAAGCAAATGGGGATGCAGGGATAGTTCTGCAGGTTAAGTGCTTGCCTTGCAAGTCAGTGAATTAGCTGCTTTGTTAGCAAATTCAAGTTATATAACAACTATAGTATTAAATGATATTATTCAACAATCCACTAAACAGCTTCTGTTTCTCCCTAACTTTATGATCCTCATTAATCCAATCCCACACCTGGCCCATGCAAACCCACATGCTGAACTGCAGTATATAACTGGTAACCATTGGAATGGAGGCGAAACTTCTCGCCTCCTATGAGGGAGCCCTCCCAGTTCATTTCCTGCCCCCTGTACCCCTACATCCACCTGTGGAATAAAACTATGCCACAACTAATAATGTATAACTATGGAGATGGCTCTGGGCCCTCCTTCTTTCTTTCTCTCTGTCTCTGTCTCTCTCACCTTCTCTCAAACAATAAAATAAATCTTTAAAAATATAGCAAATAGTTGGAAGAAAGGACATGATGTGGACAAGACATCTAACAGTGGTTAATACTTACAATGAGTGTTTCAGGCTGAAGAGATAACTTTCCCCTAAAATCTCATTTTTTTTTTTGACAGAGAGACAGAGACAGAGAGAAGGGGGAGGGCCCAGAACTGTCTCCATAGTTGCACATCATTGGTTTTTCCACATAGTTTCATTCCACAGGTGGGCGCGGGGCTGCACAGGGCAGGAACTGGGCCGGAGTCTCACCCCAGCAAGAACTGAACTGGGGGCACTCCCCAGTTCAGCACATGGGTCCACACGGGCCGGGGCCAGGATTCGATCCTTGGTCCCCGGGGCTGCAAAGTGAGAGCTTAACCTACTGAGCCATCCCAGCTTCCCCTAAAATCTCAATATTTTAAGGGAATTAGTGGGGATCATACCCTGTTTCCCCAAAAATAAGACAGTGTCTTACCCTGTTTCCCCGAAAATAAGACAATGTCTTATATTAATTTTTGCTCCCAAAGATGCACTAGGTCTTATTTTCGGGGGGATGCCTTATACATATTTCAGCGAGAGGCAAAACTGTAAGTAGGTCTTATTTTCGGGGGATGTCTTACTTTCGGGGAAACACGGTAGTTACAAAGAAACAGCAGCTGTTTAGTGGCCTGTTGAATAATATAATTTAATACTATGGTAGTTATATGACTTGAATTTGCTTACAAAGCAGCTAATTTACTGACTTGCTCTTAAAATTCAAAGATATTTTTCATTCCCCTGTGAATGTTGCGAGCTCATTTAAAATATACAGGATGTTTTTAATACACCATATCTTATTTTATCCAAGTGGCAATAATTATCATTGACCAGAAAATATAAGCTCTGTAGAGGGAAGAGAAGATAAGTAAGATGATGGTATATGGATTGGTATTCACAGTTGGGTCAAGACAGTGTTGAGATGAATACTCCACCAGAAGACAGCAGGAAAAATAATGGTAATAAACAGTCCTACACATGAAATTTAAATTATTGGGTCATGACTTCCATGCCTTGATTCTGGGACCTACATATTCTTGCTATGAGAAATATCAATATACTGGTCTTCAATTCAAAGCATATACTTTATCTTGTAAGTAAAAAATTGAGCCTTTCAAAGTGGTGTGTCCCAACAGGTGCCATAACTGAATATTTAATAAGCCATTTCACCCTTCAATTAGGCCAGCCACTACCAGGTGATGGTACAAGTGATAAGACCAGCTCATTTTATGTGTATAAGCATATACCTGTAATTCCTTTACTGTGAAATTAGTTCATTTTACAATGGTATGGAGAATCTTATGAAAGCTGACAAGAAACTCTCTAGGTGCATGGATGGTATTACTAGCAGAAACATTACAGGGAAGAAAGGCAGATTCATATCCAGAATATGTCTCTATTTAAGTGAGGAAAAAAATCTACCTCCTCCATAAGGAAGAGATCCAATGTAATCTCCCAATAGGTTAATCACCCCTACCTCATCCTGCCAAGGAATAGTGGCACTCTGGGATGCAATATTGATTTTTGTTGATAGATTCAATACTCAACAGTATCATTGGCCAGTTGATGTATCCTGCAGGGTTTTTGTTCAAATATCATTTCCTCATTGAAGTCTTTTCTTACTGCTCTATTTAAAGTTGTATTTTTCCAACTCCTCCTACTACAAATTCCATCCTTATACTTGACTTCACGTGTCAGTTTTTACTGTCCCATTATTTACATATTTATCATCTTTATTTTTGTCTCCATCCAGTAGAGTGTAAGTTTCAAGAGGGCAAGACTGTTTTATTCATTGCTGATTCCTCAGTACCCTAGATAAATGTGTGCCAAATGTTGGATGCTCAATTAATATCTGTTGAATAATGAATGAATAAACTCTATATAAACTGAATATATTCAGTGAGAAATAAGCATATTGTTCCATCCCCTGCCCCCACAAAATAGGCATTATTCAACCCTGCCTGCGATATAGAGCAGTGTCTTGTCGCCTTTCCTCCAGTTTTATCCTGGATTTTTGATGATCAATTGTCTTCCTCCACCAATCATAGTTATTTTATGGCTAATAAGTAGCTCTCAAACTTGACTATTCATCAGTGTCACCTGAAAATCATTTCCAGAATATAGTTTCCTAAGCACAAACCCCAGAGCTATTGAATCAGAATTTCTAAGTGTAAAACTTCAAATATATAGTTTTCTTTTCTTTTTTTTTAAGATTTATTTGTATTGTTTCTGACAGAGACAGAGAGAGAAAGAGAGAGAGAGATAGAGAGAGAGAGAGAAGGGGAGGGCCCAAAGTAGTCTCATAGTTGTACATCATCAGTAGGCATGCCCCCTCGAACTAGGGGCCAAACCAGGGACCGAGAACGAAACTGGGGGCCTCCTGCATGGGAAGCACACCCCAGTTCAGCGTATTGATCTAAACAGGCTGGGGCCAGGATTCAATCCTCGGTCCCTGGGGCTGCAAAGTGAGTGCTTAACCCAGTGAGCCATCCTAGCTTCCCCTCAAACACCTATTTTTGAAAAGTTCTCCAGGCAAAACTGACACCCAACAAGATTTGGAAAATTCTGGATTAGGTTATTCATTCATATCCTTATACTATCTCGTAAGCTGTAGAGGCAACACAGGAAAGACACCAATTACAGCTTCAATTGCCTTAGGTTAATATACACAGTGCAAGAATGGTATCCATGCCTCCCACTATTCATCCTAGAAGCATGAAATTTGATGTTGCTTTTTTACTTTTTACAATGCCACTCCATAATATTCATTTGACAGTTATCTAGACTTTCTGTGAAATGACAGTGGACTGAGGTTAAAGTATAACGCACATTGGCCAAATGAGAATAAGATGAGGGTAGGGGAAGGAGCAGTATAATAAGAAAAAGTGACTTATCTTGGCTGAGGACATACTTTTTTGTTTTATAAGTTATGAGTAGTACCCTTAAAGAGTAGTTTAAAAGGATGGATCATTAATTCTGTTTAGTCTGATATGTCTCCAAGCAATAATAAAAAAAAGTAACTCTTTGACAAGAGCATTTTAAACTTCTCTTTCAAACTTTATAAGTTTTTGTTTTCTAGCTTTTTATAAAAAAATTTTATTTATTTATTTATTTATTTTTGACAGGGAGAGAGAGATATACAGAGACAGAGACAGAGAGAGAACTAAACTGGGGGAGCTCCCAGTTCAGCATATGGTTCCGCACGGGCCGGGGCCGGAATTCGATCCCTGGTCCCCAGCGCTGCAAAGTGAGCGCTTAACCCACTGAGCCATCCCGGCTTCCCTGCTTTTTATATATTATATATGTTCTGTCATTGACTTGTAACAGTCTAAAGTGAAATTAGTAGTCTTTTTTTACCCCAAATTAATCCTATTCTTCTCACATATATATACAAATATAGGTAATTTCTCTTTAATTTTGATTAAAAAAAAAATAGGATCAGATTATTTGTATTCTGTCTCTTGCTGTTTCTGTTACTATGTAAAACACCACCCCAAATCATAGTGATTTAAAATAAAAACAGTCACTTGGATTGTTCATGAGTATCACAAATCTGCAATTTAGATGAGGTTCAGAAGCACAGTCCACACTGTGCGTCAGATAGAGTGGCTCATAGGAGACTAGAAGACCTTCAGGGTGACATTGGTTGGAAAAATTTACATAGGTTCCGAGTGTACAATTCTATAGTAGTTTGTCTATGTGTTACACTATGTGTTCACCACCCAGAGTCAGCTTTCCTTCCATCACCATATATTTAGCTCCCGTCCCTCCTCTCCCACCCACTTACCACCTCTCTCACCCCCTCTTCCTCCTTACCCTTCAGGTAACCACTACTATTGGCTATGTCCATGAGGTTTTATTTCTTTGTTCCTTTAAGCTTTCAGTTTTATATTCCACATATGAGTGAAATCATATGGGTCTTAGCTTTTCCTTTCTAGATTATTTTGCTTAGCACGATGATCTCAAGATCCATCCATGTTGTTGCAAATAACAGTATTTCATTTTTTCTTAGAGCTGAGTAATATTTCATTGTATATATGCACCACAGCTTTTTTATCCAGTCACCTATTAAAGAGTGCTGTGGTTGTTTCCATGACTTGACCACCATGAATAGCACTGCAATGAGCATGGAGGTACATATGTTTTTATGGACTAAGGTTTTCAAGTTTTTTGGGTAGATACCCAGAAGGGGGATTGCTGGGTCATATGGTAGCTCCATTCCTAACTTTCTGAGAACTCTGCATACAGACCTCCATAGTGGTCGTACCAATTTGCATTCCCACCAACAGTGTATAAAGGTTCCTCTTTCTCCACAGCCTCTCCAACATTTTTTATTCCTTGTCTTGTTGATAATAGCCATTCTAGCAGGTGTAAGGTGTTATCTCATTGTGGTTTTGATTTGCATTTCCCAAATAGCTAATGAAATTGAGCATTCTTTCATGTCTGTTGGCCATTTGTATGTCTCTGTGGGTGAGGTTCAGGTCTTCTGCCCATTTTTCAATTGGATTGTTTGTTTGTTTTGGGGGGGCATTTTTTGTTGTTGTTGAGTTGTATGAGTTCTTTATATATTTTAGATATTTGCCCTTTATCAGAGGCATTGATTGCAAATATTTTTTCCCAATTTTTTGGTTGCTTCTTTGCTTTATTGATGGTTTCTTTTGCTGTGCATAAGCTTTTTAGTTTGATATAGTCCTATTCATTTATTTCTGCATTTATTTCCCTTGCCTTTGAGGTCAGGTTCATAAAGTTCTCCCTGAATTCAATGTCTATAAGTTCAGTTTTCTTCTATACAGTTTATTGTTTTGGGCTAGAAGACCCTTTCTATGACTGACTTATATATCTGCCAAGTTGGTGCTGGCTGGTAACTGGGAACTCAACCCAAGCTGTGGTTCTAAAGCCTCTGTTCTTCTTCAACTCAACTCCCCAAGCTGTACCTCTCTCCAGGCTCCTTGCAATTTTTTCATGGTATAGTGTTTGAGTTCCAAGAGTCAGAATGTCAAGAAACAGGAAATTGAAGCTGTCATATATTTAAAGTCTGCTCACAAAAAAAAAAAAAAAAAAAAATGGTACATTGCCACTTGCTCCATATTCTATTGATGAAGTACTCACAGAGCTCAGATTCTAGGGAAGGAATATAGATCCTACCTCTTGGTAAGAAGAGTATCAAAGAATTTGAGGACCATGTTTTAAAATAGCTATATTTGCTTTATTCCTAAAACACAACATAAATATCTAAGTATGTATATAGATCTTGACACATACTGATAATCCTTAGTGTAGAGTACTCCATAACACATACAGTAATTCATTCTGTCATTCCCTTAGACATTCAAGTTGACTCCTACTTTTTTATATTTGTGAATATTGATACAGTAACTATTTTTGTATTTCTTTAGATTTATTATGCTTGAGGCTCACTGAACTTCTTGAATCTATAGGTTTATGTCATTTGCCAAATAAAAAAATTTTTATTATTTTTCTTCAAACTTTTTCCAGCACGGCACATTTTCTCTCTTTGGGACTCTGATGGCATAGATTTTTGACATTTTATTATTGTTCTACAGGTCTCAAGGCTCTTTGACATATATTTTTTTAATCTTATTTTTCTTGGTTCTTCTGCATACCTAATTTCTATTGATCTATCTTCAAGTTAACTGACTCCTTCTCCTATCAGCTCCATTCCACTCTTGAGCACATTTGATGAGAAATGGGTTGTTTTTTGTTTTTGTTTTTTGTTACTCTGTTTTTCAGCTCTAAGAGTTCTAATTGGTTCTTCTATATATTTCCTCTTTTTATATTTGCTGAAACCTTCTATTTTTCTTTTCATTGCATAAGTGTTTACAATTGCTTGCTGTAGCATTTCTATAGTATGTTTAACATCTTTGCCAGATGATTCCAACACCTGTGTCATCACATTTTTGACATCTGCTGATTACTTTTCTATGCAACTAGAAATGTTTTTAGTTCTTCATATGCCAAGAAATTTTAGATTGAATTCTGGATACTTTGAATATTATATTATAAGACAGTAGATTTGTTCACATTTTATGGAGATTATTGACATTCTTATTTTTTCAGGCAACTGATTTGGTTTAGTTCAGACAGTAAGTTCTAAACCAGCTTTGTGCACTAAAGTTCCAATGTTGATTCAGCTTTCGCAGTCTTTGCAGTTGTATTTGTATCTGTCCGACATAGGCACCGGCCAATGATCACTCTAGGGAAGACTTGGTTGATTAGTTCACTTCTCAATGTCTTTAGTGCAGTTATTAAGCTCAAATCCACACATGCACAGCTCCAGGGTGAGCCCAGGAGTTAATAATTAACTTCTGGTATTATTTTCCAGAGCTCCTCCCTTTCCATGATCTCCCCCAAACTTACCAATTTTCTTGTGCTTCCCTTTTCACACATCTCACCAGAAAACTGGGATTTTAGATGTGCCACCTGTCGTACATTAATGGGCTTGTACCCCCATCTAGAGCCAAGTGGCAAGATGACAGAGAGAGGGGAAAAAAATAAGAAGGGGGCAGTGGAAAGGGAATTTATCCCACCTTCTCAGACTAGAGAACCAAATCTACTCCTTACTACTTATATGGCAAAGGGATGCATCACTTAGTGTCTTCAGATATCAGTTATTTCACCCATAAAGAGAGGGGTTCCACCTGATTTGGAATAAGATTCATCATGAAAACTCAGTAAAAATGCTGACTTCAGGGGCTTCCCACTAAGACTTTAATTTAGTAAGTCAGGCCTACATACTTACATTTTAACAAATACTCATCCAATGCATGTTGTTTAACAACTACAAATGCAGTCAAATATTTCAGTTTCTCTCTAGTTAATCTTTTTTTTTAAGATTCATTTTATTGTTTTTGACAGAAACAGAGATAGACAGAAAGAGAGAGAGACAGAGAGAAGGGGGAGGGCCCAGAGCAGTCTCCAAAGTTGTATATCATCAGTATTCATGGCAGTTTTGTTCCACACAGGTGGGAGTCACGCAGTGTGGGAACCAGGCCAGGGGCCTCCCGCATGGGAGGCATGCCCCCTCAAGCCAGGGACCAAACTGGAAGGTGAGCACAAAGCTGGGGGCCTCCTGCATGAGATGCACACCCCAGTTCAGCTTATGGGTCTGCATGGGCTGAGGTCAGGATTTGATCCTCTCCCTGGGGCTGCAAAGTGAGTGCTCAACTCGCTGAGCCATCCTGGCTTCCCCCTCTGGTTTAATCTTGAGCCTTTTCATTAGAAAATAAATAAAAGCAGAGATCTTTTTTTTTTTTTAATCCACAGAGCTTCTAACCATCAGTGTTCTTGGAACCTTTGCTTATAAAACTCATGAGTCTCCTGAACTCAACTTTTGTAGTTGATAGAAATTGTCACATGGTTTCAAATCTTTTACTTGAAAGGCACCACTGAGCATTGAGGGAATATCAAATATAATATGCTTAGGAATAACAAAAATGTATTAGGCTGAACCCTGGGAAATAGTTAATGTTCAATCATTCTTTACCTATAAAATAAGAAATTTTCCATTATTCAACTTAGGTCATTTTCCTTTGGTTTGTCATTTCTCATAATTTAGAAGGCATACTTTTAGCATTTGTCCTTTTCCCTCCATTAGTGAGCAGGGCTATTTATAAGAAGGGTTGATGAATATGAAATTATTCTGAGGTTTTAAGGTCATTACTTTTAGGAGTTGAGAAGAGTATGTTTGTACTAGGGACAAGATCAACTTTAGTTATTTTCTTTGTGAAATTGTTTACTAGTTTCACCTAATCTGACAGAGCAGAAGAAATGGATAAATCTTTAGGGATTAATTGGTCCTTGCCTTATCAGTCAAGTAGCTTCTTAAGAATTTGAGCTCTGAATTATCTTACTGGTTAGCCAGAAGTTTGACTAACGATACACTTAAGAAAGAAGGAATGAAGCTCCAGTATTTAGAAGAAGCAAAGAGATCATTCATTTTTTTTTATTCTATAAATATTTATTGAGGTTTTGCAAGGCACCACTAGGCTCTGTGGGGATTTCAATATAAGTAAAATCCATTCTTTGTTCTCTAGAGGCTAACAATTTAGTGGAAAAACGAACACATGTACAAGTAATTACATTGTAAGGTAGATTTTGTGATAAGGGTTATAATTATAGCAGCATCTATAATGAAATAAATATGTCTACTTATTGAAACAGCACACAGGGGAGATGGAATATGTTTGTTCTTACTTCTTTTTTAAGAAACCTGAATAAAGAGTTGTGATGTCTTTAAGAGATCAAAGTAGATTTGTTTTTACACATTTTGTGAGGTATAAATATTTGTAACTTTTATCTCTAAAGATAACACTGCATCAGTATGGCTCATTCAAAAATTGTAGTTCATGCTTAAGAATGTGTATTAATGACAAACAAGACATCACTAACTCTGTCAGCAGAGCTGGTTACCAGCAAAACAGTGTTAACTGAATACTCAAGTTTGAATATTCAATTTGAACAAATAGTGAAAAAATTTACGTGGTTATTCTGTTGCCTCTTATTATTCTACCTTTGGGATTGGGATGTAATATATAAACTATAGTTTTATTTCTATTTCTATTATTTGGTTTGTGATTTTTTTTCTCAGCTCCTAGTTTGAGAGTGGAGCCATCCTATGCAGGGAGTTACATGAATGTCATGTTAAAATCTATTACAGTACCAGTGACAGCAAAGCCTGAAATATATGGATGCTTCTTTGACCTCAGGGTTTACCAGAGGATCTCAACTGGTTTTATAAGCATTAAGTAGGTAAGCCTCAAATCAGCTCTGAACCATGGATGTTACACAGGGTTGGTGCTGTGAACCATAGGGGCACTAGGAGAAATATATTTAAACAGAAAATCCTTGGAGAAACATCGAACTGAGACTAAACAGTACTGCCCTCTCTTGAATGCAGGGCATGTGTAGTGCAGATGTTCTCTGACTTTGTTATGCCTAACAACCATGGAGGCTACTTGACAAAATCACAGTCATCAGACCAGTACTTTTAGAACCTGAGTATTTTGTTAATATAGATTCTGCTGCAGCAGGTCTGTGATCAGACTATACTTTAAAGACCAAAGGCCAGCAGCAGCATCATCCCAAATCAGCAAGCCAGGGTGGGGTCTTCCTTGTCAAAACACAGAGAGCCCCATCGCCAGAGAGTCTGGTTTTAGTAGGTCTGGGTGTAGAACCCAAGAACTTACATTCTAACAAGCTCCCAGGTGATGCTGATGTCATCTGTCTGTCTGAGGATCACACTTTGGACAACACTGATCTTGATTGCTCATCAGAACTACGAGGGTCTGAGCATCCTTATTTTTAACACAGTCCTCTGATAATTATAGTGAACGTAAAAATTTGAGAACTGTAAAGCCAACAGAGACTAGCCCTGCTGTCAGGGGCTGACCCAGGAACAGGCCGTAAAGGGTACACATCCCAAAGCTAAGTATTACTTCAGTCGATGCCAGAAAGAACAACAGAAGTAGTGGAATAGTGAGTGGAGGTGGAGGTAACAGCTGGGTGTGAACACAAAGAACCAGATTAAACTTGACTCAGGTTCCAGAGTCCTAACACTTCAAGGTAAGACCTGGCTCAGAGTGGTGGGAGAGGAAGTGGGATCTGACCAAGGCAGTGGAGAGTAACACAGCCAGAGCAGTCTAAATTGTGGTTAAAGAAGGAAAGCCAAAGGTCAAATTCAGTCCTGGGGATTTATTAGCAGAAAAATGAGTCATGGGGAGACAAGCTAGCAAATCAGGAACAGGTCAGGACACAAGAGTATAAAGTAGTTCAGAGCAAGCTGCTCAGGACAGAGACCCAATTTTAAGTTGTACCAGCTGGCCTGACACCTTATCTGGAAGAACTGAGATAAATCAGCATGAACACTCAAAACAATGTATCTATTTATTTAGACACTAATACCTACACACTTGGTCAAGTTTCTTAGAGTTTATAAAACATACTTCTATTCTCTATTTAATCAGTACTCTTTCTTCAGCCATCAATCTACCTGTCATTTTCATAGTTTTGGTTCCTACTTGTCTCAACTTTTTCTTTGCTACAGTGTAGAGTAAAATATCATTTTCAGAAAACTATTTTATCCTGGACACAAAAGTGACCAAATTGTCCTTAGAATTCTTTTGTTTTTAACTTGCAAGTAAAATGTTAATGAAGTTATTTCTCAAACTAAAGTCTGAAAACAACCTGCAAAGTCACATGTTTAAAAGGCAGGTTCCTGGGTATCACATACTCAATCTGTATCTCTAGGACAGCCTTCTTGAAACATGCATTTTTAAAGGATTTACCTAGAAATTTTTATGTACGTAAAAGGTTGGGAATTACTGTAATTATTGCTTTTTGCACTCTTTTCCCATCTGGGTAGGCCAGAGCTGTTATAAATTCAGTAGCTCAGGAAACTCCGAGATGAATCACTCAAAATAGCTTGTTGAAAGCACAATATCTACATCATGTCTGGATATTTTGAAAGTACTAAAAAATGGTGGTGGAGGGGCATTTAAAAAATTCAAAGACAAAAATTTTTTCATGTTAAAATACATAATGTACAGCTTCTTTTAGACTAGATCCTCATGATATCAAACCAATAGAATTACACTATCAGGGGCATAAGAAAAAAACTACATTCAGTGTTAATTTGATGTAACCCTACCAACACTGATATCTAAGAACATGGAAAATAAATAAAATCAGATATAATGCTGAGTAACATTGTTCTCCACTTTATAATCCAGAACATCATGTTTATCGATTTATTTATTTTTGTTTGTTTGTTTGTTAGGGTTAGATTGGAGGGATAAGCCTACCACAGTAGCCTCTGGGCACATTTACAGAATTTCAGAAAAGACATTTCACAGTTTCTGTATAAATTCTGAGCAGCTTAAAGTGAATACTAACTCTGTTATTTAAAAGGATTTCTGGTTTGTTTCAACTTGAAAGTGATTTAATAGGAGGCCCACAGAGAAAATCTGTCTCAGTAATCAAATTATAACAAGTAAGGATTAAAAGTATTAAGAAGTTTAAGCAAACTTTTCAGCTGCCCTGTTTGTTTTTTTTCTGGTTGTGGGGGTGTGGAGGGGGTAGAGGGTCATTTAAAGTTGGCTGTGGAAATAAGTACAAAATTATAAAAAAGAAAAACAAAAACTGTATAAAAGTTTGCGTTCATTATCCATCTCCAATAACTGTTTTTCAAACACTTGGGTTTGGCCAAATCCTAGCAGCTTTGTCCCTAGGACATTTTGTCTCAATCTACTACTCTTTTTTTTCCCCCCACAATGCAGAATGTTTCTTTTTTTTATTGGTAAATTTATTGACTTGACATTGGTTGGCAAAAATTACATAGATTTCAGGTGTACAATTCTACATTACATCGTCTGTGCCTTGCATTATGTGTTCACCACCCAAAATCAGTTCCCTTTCCATCACCATGTATTTGATGCCCCTCTCCACTCCTCACAACCCCTCTACTCTCCCACCCACCTTCCCCTTTATTCTCAGGTAACCATGAAACTATTAACTGTGTCCATTAGTTTTTGTTTCCTTTTTACTTTCAACTTTATATTCCACCTATAAATGACGTCATATGTTTCTTGATTCTTTTAGTCTGACTTATTTTGCATAATAAGATGGTTTCAAGGTCCATCTATGATTTCTTTATTAATAAAGCCAACCATATTTTACAGGTAAATTTAATTTACATTTTCAGATTCATTGCTACTTTGCTCACCAAAGTGTTTTGTTGAGTGAGCCACTGCATCTTGGAGAAATCTTGTGATCTTTTTAATAGACATTTAGAACCTTTTCTCCCCCTTTCTTAGAAACAGGAAATCACTTTAGCCAAAAGCAAATAAGGTTAAATTCCAGAGCATTCGATTTGGGACTGACATTTAGAAACCACAGATCCAAATGGATCCAGAGCTTGACTAAACATTCCTTCCTTTCTTTATTAGGTGAGAAGAAAACATTTAGGGTAAAAACAAAAACGGTTAAAGTGGGAATGCATTACTAGTCTTTTAAAAGCAAAAGTACATCCATATATTATTATTCTAATTTTTAAAAGTCTCTTTTAAAATAATTGGAGGAGATCCAAGATGGCGGAATGAGAGGAGAACGCCAATAACTGCCTGGGAAGGGCCTTGTGAACAGAGGGGAATCCACAGGGGAAACCCTGAGAAGAAACCTCAACTAAGAGAACCACACAACGCAGAACAACACACAAAGGTTAGAGAAAAAAGGGGAGAGTGGGCCAGGAAAAGGGAAGCAGCAGTTCGGGGACAGAGACTCGGAGCGTGGCCCGGGGCTGGCAAAAACAAAGGGGGACTGGGGGACTACGGTCAAAGTGGAGCTGGATCGAGGGCGGGCTGGAAGCCGAGACCTAGGGAGCGTGGAAGCCCCACAAGACTGTGGACAATTTAACATCTGATCTCAAGGGACAGCACGCAGTGCCCTAATCAGATCACACAGCCTAAAGTGGAACAGGGACTGTGGAGCAGGGCGGCTGCACTTCCCGGCGGGCGGGGTGAGAGCAGGGCACCAGCCCGCAACAGCTCAGCACCCCTGATTTACGGAGGAGACTGACTGTGAGGGAGCGCCTTCTGAGGACAGGGCTCTTGGAGTGAGGGCTGGGGCTTGAGTGGGCACAGCTGCATGGGACGTGCTTGGAGTGAATCCGGCGGTCTCAGCAGAGCCGGGAGCGTAGAGCGGCTGCCGCCCGAGCTACGGCCTGTGCGCGCAGGGCTTTCGGCGCCCCGCCCACCGGGCCGCTGCGGCAGCTCTGCCGGCGCAGAAGTGCGTGGCTGGGCTTTCGGTGCCCCGACCACCGGGCCGCGGCAGCACTGCTGCCTGCTTGCGAGCGCACAGCTGGGCTTTTGGCGTCCCGCCCACCGGGCCTCTGGGGCATGGCGGACCACGCACGCAACGGGACTGCCTGCCGGGTCTTCACAGTGTCATTGCCTGTGCGCGGGACTGGGAGGCCGACCAGGGCCTCTGCCAAGCCCCAGCCCATCCAAGTGCTGCCCTGCGGGCATGGCTTACAGATACGATTGAAGGAGGGGCAGCCAGGAAGAGGAAAGACCAGAGCTCCTGCGCCCTGCCCCGACTGAACCACCAGCCCCCCTGCTGAAAGAGGAATCTGCTATGATGTCTCAGGCCCGCCCTAGCTCCTACTCACATGCCCCAACCCCTGGCCACACCTTTACTACCCTGCTATCTCACAGCTAAGACAGCAACCTGAAGTGCCCCAGGACACAGAAGCGGGCTGCTTCCCCCAACCCTCTCCCAAAATCTCCTTCTCCCACAACTGAGTCCAAAAGAAAAAATAAAGAGAAGCCCATCTGATAGGCAAACCCCCAGAGGGAAAACAGACTCATGCGTAAAGCAAAAAGAACCACAGCAAACACAATGCACAGCACAGAATTCAAAGCCCCTCCAGAAGATCAGGGACAGTCTCTAGTAAA
>PVKE010036020.1:0-16593 GCA_004027555.1 Craseonycteris thonglongyai
CTTCTCCCAACAGGAAACCAGTACACTTCAGCAGTAGCCTTCCAGAGGGAGTCTCCCCTGCCTCAGTGGTCTAACCAAAAATGCCAACTTACATGGTGGGGGGTGTAGGTCCCCCAGGAAGAGGTAATTTATGGCTGAGCTATTTAGGGGCCACGCAGCGCTTCCAATGACAGCAGGCAGACGACCACCTCCTCTGCTTATGCTCTGTCCTTCCTCCACTATTTACCCTTTAAGGATGGAGATTCTAAGGCAGGAAATCATGAATAGCAATTTTTTCGCTGCTGCTGGCACACAGCTGAGAATTGACTCGGTTCTCACTATGAAGCCAGGATGTGTAATGCTTGGAAAAGCGATTGCAGCAGTGGGCTGATCTCATTAAAATCCTAAAGTAAACTAAAGCAATCAACACTGCATCCTTGGAAAGCTGGAATAAGGCAAGCGCTCAGAAATTGCTAGTAGGCAGAAAGTTCCTTTCTCACACGGGGGGAATAAAGATTTCAGCCCCTATTGTTATGCTTGGGTGTCTGAGTGTGTGCGTACCTGCCTGATCACTTACCTTGCTTCTTTGACACTGATGTGCACAAACTCATCAGCTTTGATACATTAAAAGGTAGCGTCACCCAACAATTTTCATCTTTGGTATGTACCCAACAGAATAGCTTATGTATTTTCATGAAGAGACATGTGCAAGAATTTTCATATAGCAGTGATAGTCAAAATAGCCCCAAACTGGAAACCACCAAACAATCTTCAATAGGATAATGGGTAAATAATACAGCAATGAGAATGATCTTCAAATTTACACACAATACAGTTGGATCTCACAAGCATAATATTGAGTGAAAGAAGACCATTGTAGGAGTATATACTGTAGGGGATGCCAGGATAGCTCAGTATTTGAGTGTTTGCCTTGCAATTGAGAGGTCAAGGGTTCTTTCTATTCCCGGCCCCACGCAAGCCCCATTTGCTGAACTACGGTGCAACTGGTAACCACCAGTATGGCTCAGTGGTGGAGGTTCTCACCTCCCATGTGGGAGGCCCCTGGTTTTGTTCCCACCCTGCATGGCCCCACATCCACCTGTGTGGAATGAAACCATGTCACAGATAATGATGTACAACTATGGAGGCTGCTCTGGGCCCTCCCCCCTTCTCTCTCTCTCTCTCTCTCTCTCTCTCTCTCTCTCTCTTTCTCTCTCTCTCTCTCCTTCTCTCAAACAATAAAATGAATCATTAAAAAAATGTTTTAAATCATTAGAAAAGGTCCTCGGCATCAGACAATGACAGATGGCTAATGACCGTAAACTGTGATGAAGAAAATCTAGAATAGAGGTGAATGGTTAAGTAGAATAAGAGTGCATTTTGTGCCTGATATCTATCTCTTGAGGAAAAGACTTGGAAAAGTAAAGGAAAAGAAGTGAGAACCTGTGTCAAGTTTCAGTATGTTCCTTTTTGGAGAAGCCAGAATACACCAATGCAAAAAACAAACAAACAAACATAAACTTACATCAATAGACTTAACTAACAACAACAAAAAGAAGGTCACATGTCAATACAAGCGGTAACCAACCCATGGAATTTCTTCCCTTCACCGAAAGTCATAAACAGTATCATTATGGTCTTATTCTAAGAAGCAATGAGAATTTTAAGGCAATTTCTTTCTCTTGTTTCTCATATTGATAACTCTGTGGCTCCAAATCCTCAGGTTGGAACAGGACAATGTGTTTGAGGGCTGTGGATAGGATCTCTGGACCCAAGAGGAAGCACCCAGATCACTGACATAGACTGGTGAAGATGGTGGCTGGGAAGAACTCTAGTGCTGCTTCCAACTGAGGGCACTGGGCCACGGCCTAAATGAAGGCCAAAAGAGGTCAGCAATATGGGGAGGGAGTAGTTTGGGGAAAGATGACTAGGAAGCCAGCAACTTACCCAATTCTCCTGATAAGAAAGGCCCAACCAACTCCTTGTCGGGCCAGGTCACCAACATTCTGGTCCAGACATGTTCAGGCAAAAGTCCTCAAATACTAGAGAGCAAGGGGTTAAGGGCTAGCATTCAGAGAGTTATAAATGTCTGTCTCAGACAATTATACATGATTTCACACACGCACAAGAGAAAAGTCTCTGAGGAAATTGGGACAAGGATAATGAAAATTGATTGAATTGACTTTTCTTCCAAAGAACAAAGAACTCCTTAGGGGATAAGTTGGGTGCCTTTATAACCCACTGATCTTGACACTCCTTAAAGGTCCCTTTCCCCTACAGCATTGTTTCTCACACTTTAAACTCCTATAACTCCCCAGAAGAACTCATTACAACCCAGATTCTGATTCATAGGTCTGAGCTGGGGCCTGAGATTCTGCATTTGTAACCAGCTCCCAAGCGATGCTGATGCTACTGGCCTGTGGACCACACTTTGAGTGGCAAGGTCCTAAAATGGGGACAAAGTAGTGATACAAGGAGCCTGATAGAATCCTCTTGTTGATATTTTCAAATTTGATTGGCATATACGAGGGTTGTCTGGAAAAAATCCAGCCATAAATGCCTCCATTTTTCACAAATCAATGAAATTTCACAAGGTGAACATACCCAAGTAGAAGAATCAAGAAATAGAACAGTACCAGAACCCCAGAAAGCACCCCTTACTTTCCCTACCAGTCACTCACCTGCACCCCAAGGTAACGTCTATTGTGACTTCTAACAGCACAGTACTTTTGTCTGGTTTTGAGCACTACAGAATGCAAACATCCACTGTTGTACTTTAAAAGTTTTAATTAGCAACCTCTTGCCCCCCTTTTCTCATCAGTAAACTGTACATCTTTGTCTCTATACTCAGAAAGAGTGGCCATGAGTGTCTAGCTGATTAAGTCATTGATCAAAGTACATTCTTAAAGCACCGTGATTTTTTTCAAATGAGTTGCATGAGAGAACATCACCCCTCAAATTACAATGCCTTTCTATAAAAGGACACATCCCAGGACAGCGTCTTTATCTCCATTCTCTTTCCAAGTCATCAATTTTAAATTACCAAGTGACCCAGAAGCACGGCAGATTCCAGGCCTGCAATTCTCTTCAGAGTCAGGAAAATGAGTGGAGAAGATAAATCTTCAGCCTGTCAGCAAACCCTGAAACCACACTATCCCTGTTAACCTTGTTAGGAAGAAATTCCATTCTTTTATACACTGGGGAGGAGAGAAGATGAGGCCCCTGAAATTAGATTCTCTTCTCTGCTGGTGCAAGATAGGGCAAGACCAGAAGGCAACTTCAATTTAGATTCAGCAGGTGACTTAAATGGAGTGCCTAAGGGGTGTCTTTTGGGTGAGGATACTGTGGGCAGGGAAGATACATAACAGTGGCACAAAAAAGACTTCAGAAGAAAATGCTATAAAAGCAATTGATGAAGTTGTTGACAGAACGGAGACTTGGAAATCTAGTTATGTAGTATGGGTGTCAGGAATCAGTGCTATTTATGACCATACAGAGAATATTGAAGACCAAAAGGAGAGCAACATCTTTACTTCCTCGTTTTTTTTCCTCAGAAAATCTTGCTGGCTGAAGTCTACCTCACTCCCCGTCAAACCCGGCAAAACTGAAGCGCTAATCATAGCCTTGGGGAAGGATTTCAAGAACAAGAGCCCATTTTATCATAGCAGGAGAGATGAAAGCTTCATACTTCTTGGTCCCGAATAAGTTTGTTATGGCTTTAGAATGTAAGGATTTAATACAAAATATTCACCCAATAGGAAGTCCTTTTATAACATCCATATGTACGTTAACATATCTCATCTTTTAGGTCATCAGAACCCATTGATGGTGTTGTGGGGCCATAAAAAGGAAGCTGTCAGTCAGTGAACATTCACAGGGTGCCTACTTCACAGTTAGGACAAATTAAGGTACATTCCCTGCTCTTAAAGAACTCACACTCACCTGGGAGTTAGAAATGCAGAATCTCAAGCCCCTCCCTACTCCTGAGTCAGAATCTGCATTGGAATGAGATTCCCAGGTGGTTTACACCTATATTTACCTTTGAGGAGCTTTGCAATTAAACAACACTCTAGCTCAATTATCTTCAGCTATAACCACCCATTAGAACATCCTGGAGAATTTTTAAAGTTCTGGTTCCAGGTAGAGAGAGAAATCACAAGGAGACCTGGGGTCTGAGCATTCCGGACATAGGGAATAATAGCCAGGGCGAAGGCCACTGGGTGGGAACGATCTTTGTGTATTCCAGGAACAAAAAGTAGCACTGAGTGATAGAGACAGTGGTAGGAGTTGAGGTCACCAAGAAAGGCCATTCCAAAGCGACTTTTAGGCTATTGGAACTAGTCAGGATTTCATTTGATAGAAAGTCATTGGTTTTTTTAATGGAATCCTAGTTTGTAGCATTCAGTATAACATATGTTACTCAAGCCCTGAGCTAAATTGTGATGTTTCTGTTTGGTTTTTGACTCTCCTACTCCCTTAACCCATTAAAACACAAAACAGGATGCTGGGATAGCTCAACAGGTTGAGTGCTTGCCTTGCAACCACGCGGTCCAGGGATCGAATCCTGGCCCTGGGCCATGCAAACCCATATGCTGAAGTGTGGTGGTGAATGTTCTCACCTCCCACGAGGGAGGCCCCAGTTCAGTTCCTGCCCCATGTGGCCCCACATCTACCTGTGTGAAATGGAACTGTCACAACTAATGATATATAACTCTGGAGACTGCTCTGGGCCCTCACCTTTTTCTCTTTTTCTCTTTCTCTCGCTCTCTCTCTTGTGCACTCACACACTCTCTCACCTTCTCTCAAAAACAATAAAATAAATCTTTAAAAAACAAATCAAAGCCCTTATACAGTAGACTTTTCATTAACCAGGACTCTCAAGCTACCGGCAAAAAATATAATTTCAGGGGCACCAGATATATGGTGATGGAAAGAGAACTGATTCTGGGTAGCAAGCACATAATACAATACATAGATGATGTAGTGTAGACTTGTACACCTGGAAGCTATGTAGTTGTTGCCAACCGATGTTGCCCCAATAAATTTAATAATAATAAAAAAAAGGATTATTTTTAGATAGACCAGGACAACATCTTGTAGGGGGAAAGGATGGGAAGGGTTTTTATCATGCAGTTTGCCTCTTCTTTCTGTTGGGGATGGAGAGGATCCTTGTGACAAATTACCTTTTTAGTGTTTGGCCAGAAAATTCCAGACTGGTTGATTAAGATTATATTTCTTTTTTTTTTTTTTTAAGATTTATTTTTATTGTTTGTTTGTTTGTTTTCCCCACAGAGAGAGACAGAGAGAAGGGGGAGGGCCCAGAGCAGTCTCCACAGTTGACAGCATGAGTTTTCCATACAGTTTCACTCCACAGGTGGGCATGGGGCTGCGCAGGGCAGGAACTGAGGGCACACCCCAGTTCAGCATATGGGTCCACCTGGGCCAGGGCCGGGATTCGATCCTCGGGCTCTGGGGCTGCAAAGTGAGTGCTTAACCCGCTGAGCCATCCCAGCTTCCCCAAGATTATGTTTGTGAGAGAGAATGAAATAGCAATTTGATCAGGTATTAAGTCTAGGTTTGTTATAATGAGCTTTAGCACAACTGACACCATTTTGGGCCTGTGGTTTGCTCTTTAACAGGACGTACATACAGAGATGGGAGGAATTTGTAGAGTTTTTTGTTTTGTTTTGTTTTGTTTTGTTTTGTTTTGTTTTGCAATCAACCACACTGTCTATGACAGAAGAAATGCTATCCAGGAGCACTTTGTCCGGAGCCCTACGGGCATAAACCTCCTTCCTCACCCCAGGAACAATAGAATGTTTTCTTCCTTATCTCCCAAAGTCACTTGCTTTGCCGATTAAGTGATTGGGTCCCATAAAGACAACGCAATATTCCAACATGATAAAATTCCAATAAAAATACCTGATAGTCCATATTATCCACTGATTTATATATTACATTGCACTAGTTGTTTTTATTCTCAGGATCATTCATGCATATGACAAGTAAAAAAAAAAAAATTGAAACGTTCTTGGTTCTTTATGAAAGAGATTCTATGGAACACTTTTACTCAGAGACCCTGCTTATGAGCAGTGGCCTTCTGTCCAATAGCAATGCTACAAATTATATTTAGCAAATCAACATGCTATAAGACAGTCACAGACTAAATTAGAAATATAATGCTCGGCTGGTTGTTTATTGCCTGTATTGTACATTTTTCACACATCATCATGTGGGTGTTTAAAGGTCAGGATTGCATTCACACTTGAGTTGTCTAAAATAAGGAAGCCATAACCAGAAAATTCAACAATATATTTTCTTATGCATGCTCCATGTTCTCCATAAGTCCTCAAGTATTCAGAAAGCATATAACCTAGCATGTATTCTGGGCTAGAGAATGAGATGTTACCAAGGAGGCTGCAGTTTTTTTCTTAATGTTGCCAGTTTCTAAGAAGAATTAGGTTGTCGTTGGTATTGGTGATATTCAATATATTTAAATTTGGAAAGACCTAACCTTGGAATTGCTCCTAGCTATATAGATCTAGAATTTTATGAAAAGCTCAGTCAAATGCAGCCCATCTATTCCAGTCATAAAGAGAACAAAGCAAAACTCCCAGGAATTTGTTCCAAGTGATAATCTCCTCTCATAAGTAGCTCTGCAGGTAATATGTGAATTCGCTCTTCTATCAAAAGCATCCATGAGATGTACTGGCTGCTCTTAAAGGTCATCTGTAGGCATCCCAGATATGTGTGTGCATGGAGGTAAATGTATCTGCATATATGCATAAGACAATTCTTTTCTCAGATGTAAAGTTGCATGAAGTCCCAGCCTCTAGCTAACCATGTCATCTTTTTGGGTTTGAATACATATGTCATTAATATTATAGTATAATACAAGGACTGCTGAACTTTCTCCATAAAGGGCCATATAATAAATGCTTTAGGCTTTGCATGCCATACGTTCTCTCATAACCACTCAACTCTGCCGTTCATCGACCATCTGCAAGCACACAGGTGTGGCTGTGTTTCAATGAAACTTTAATTATGGACACTAAATTCTGAGTTTCATGTAATTTTCACACATCAGGAAATGGTATTCTTTTTGTTTATTTTTATTTAAGATTATTGTCCTTTGATTTTGTCCATACTCATCTCATTTCTATTTTTTTAATTAGTTTCAGGTTCTCATTCTTTTTAAAAAATATTTTTGCAACCACCTACAAATTTCAAAATGACTGTTAGCCCCAGGGAAGTACAGAAACGGTCTGTGGGTCAGATTTCTCTCCTGAGCCAGTTTACTTACACCAGACCTGGTGTGTTAATTAATGGTGCCAACAATCTGACCAAGGAAGCAGACCCTCCGAACTTGAGTCCTCCAACTCTATTTTGGCTTCTCTCTAAATACATTTCTCCATGAAAGCCAATTTCTTTAAAGTTTTAAGTAACTCTGCTTTTATAGCTAACCACAGAGAAGAACTGCTTTTTGTGCCTCTGTATTTTTTAAGTGAAGATAAAAGCACATCGTTCAACACATAGATGATGTATTATAGAATTGTACACTTGAAACCTATGTAATTTTAATGACTAATGTCAACCCAATAATTTTAAAAATAAAATGTAAAAAAAGAAGATAAAAGCCATTTGATAGCAAATTCATTTTCCCTTTATTTGCACGTAATTTTGTGGGTTTGACTCTTTCCTTTTCCTTATCTATTTTTTTACAAAGCTTCGGATTTGTCTGAGTGACGTGACAATGATCTGTGAGTAATAAATCACTAAGTTGTGGAACAAAACTCATTCTGATAATGGCAGCTCATTCCTCCATCCCAGAATTAGCAAATTCCGTTCTTCAGGACCTTCCATTATGCATTGGAGTCCTAGCCCTATATTGTCTTTGATTATAGTATATCATAGAGACCTGTGCTCAATCTGATCCTTTTTGATTTTCCAATTTAGATCTCAAGACGTGAATAAAATCAATGTCAGCATTTTGACAGCGGTAGTACTTCAGACTTTGTTCAGCACTTTTTTTGATATAACTTATGTTGCTCTATATTCTGATGAGACACAGAGAATGTTTTGCAGTGTTTGCATTTATCTCATTGGATTGGATGTTTCTCTCTGATACAGAGAAGGCTAGATACCTTTAATGTCCGGATAAAATTGCTACCCAGTCTATCTCATTTCATATGGATTAAGCAAATCTAATGAATCTTTTAATGGTATTTTGCCATCCCATGCCTTTGGACTTTTTTGGTAAAAATATTATGCCAGATTTATTTAGTAGCAGCTTCAACTTTAAAGTGGCTGTTTGAATACTTAACCTATTTTGATTTTTTTTCCCAATAGTCTAGGACAGGTGATAAGACATCAATTCATTCTGAGTGGTTTAAGGTCCCCCTGAGGTACTTTTAAGGCTCTTCTGCTAAAGTGTTATTTACATCGTCCTTCATTCCTGTCTCATGTACATATTTACCACCTAAAGTACATTGCATCAGGAAAGCTGGGATGGCTCAGCGGGTAAAGCGCTCACTTTGAAGCTCCGAGGACCGAGGATCGAATCCCGGCCCCAGCCCATGCAGACCCACATGCTGAGCTGGGGTGTGCCCCCAGTTCAGTTCTTGTCGGGACCTATGCGGGAGGCTCCCGGCCCAGTTCCTGCCCTGCGCAGCCCTGTGCCCACCTGTGGAGTGAAACTATATGGAAAACTAATGTCAACTATGGAGACTGCTCTGGGCCCTCCTCCTTCTCTCTGTCTCTGTTTCTCTCTGTCAAAAATCAATAAAATAAATCTTTAAAAAAAACCCCAAAAAAACACATTGCATGAATCGATATTTTTCAGTGTAAGCCTTTTCCTTCTCCAGGTTAACCATGAATCCAGTTCACTTCAGTGATTGTTGGGGACTTCCTAGACACTATATTTGCTGCCAGGTATCATGAAAGGTACAAATATGAGTAGGAGATGCCCAATCTCAAGGCGTGTACACTTGTCCTAAGGGAGAAGAGCCCAAATAGCAATAACTACTAAATGGAACAGAGCACACGCACTGCGGTTTAGAAGAAAGGCTGTAGATAATGAAGAAATTACTTATTGCAGGCTTCAGAGCATCAATTTTATGTCTCCTTTGCTGTTTATATTAAAGTAGTGCCCACTATTTTACACTTAAACTGATAAAATGAGGCACCCTCTTCCTGCTTTGTGGTCAAACTATAAAGCTTTAAACCAGGGGTGTTCAACCTTTTGGTTTCCCTGGGCCACATTGGAAGAAGATGAATTTTATTGGGCCACACATAAAATACACTAACACTAACAATAGCTGATGAGCTAAAAAACAAAACAAAACAAAAAATCACAAAATAAAATCTCATAATGTTTTAAGAAAGTTTACGAATTTGTGTGGGGCCATAATTCAAAACCACCCCAGGCCACAGGTTCAATGAACATGCCTGCTTTAAACTATAAAATTAAAAATGCGGGGAGCTGGGGTGGCTCAGCAGGTTAAGAGCTCGCTTTACAGCCCCAGAGACCGAGGATCGAATCCCGGCCCCGGCCCATGCGGACCCATGTGCTGAACTGGGGTGTGCCCCCAGCTCAGTTCTTGCCGGGGTCTATGCGGGAGGCTCCTGGCCCAGTTCCTGCCCTGAGCAGCCCCGTGCTCACTTGTGGAGTGAAACTATATGGAAAACTAATGCTGTCAACTATGGAGACTGCTCTGGGCCCTCCCCCTTCTCTCTGTCTCTGTCTCTCTCTGTCTCTCTCTCTGTCAAAAAACAATAAAAATAAATCTTTAAAAATGCTTATTGCCTACACATCAAATTGACTCAGCATTCTTGCAGGGGGAAAGAAAGCCTATGAAAAATGTTGTTTGAGATATGACCAATTTTCTGTTTTGACTTTGTCATTTAGTGCAGTCAAAATGTGCTCATTAATTGTGAAAAAGTAAATCTATTGAATTGAAGAATTAGTGCAACTGATTTGGGGCATGGAAATCAAATCAATTGTTCGACTGTAGTGACCGCTTGGTTCGAACAGGTAGAGCTGAAACCTAGTGAGGTTTAGCCTGGCCACAGACCACTGCAGGTTATGTCTAGGAAAATCGAGGGGCAGTTATTAAGAATCCGAGATGAGAAAAGATAATGGGATTAAGAACTGAATAAGAAGTCAAGATTTGGCAGGTATGAGATGTGATCAGGGCAAGTAGTGGGTCCCAACATAAAATCTAAACCAGAGATTCCAAAGGAAGACATTCTAAGGGAATGAAGAAAAGGAATGATTCAGCAGAGAAATCAAAGGTGAGAAAAATTTTTGATGAAAAAAAATCAACGACTTGTCTGCGCCTCGGACTTCTTACTCTCCTCTTGAGAAATTCTGGACTAAACCCCTTGGGTATTTCCAAATGGCTGATGATTATGAACATCTGATCCCAGTAAGAAGAAAATGATGATTGTAGTTCCCTGAAGCAAAAGCTGAAGAAAAGATTTTCATGTCACTTCTTTCAGCCTATCACCAGAAAGACTGTTTACAAAAGGCAGACAGCATCATGAAATTAGCCTTTAATTAAGCAAACTATGAGGTTTAACGATTTGGATTAAACTTTAGCTAAGGATGGCCAGGATAGTATACAGTAGACTCTCCATGAACCGAAACTCAAGCAAAATGTTTTTGCTGGTTGTTTGAGATTCTGCCAGTTGCTTGAGAGTGCCAGTTGTATGAGTTCCAGTCAACAGAAAGTCCCCTTACATTTACCCGGCATCCACCAATCCCCATGGGTGCCGGTTAACTGAGAGTCTCCTGTAATATAACTCAAGAGCGTTAAGTTTTAGGTCTAACTCCCAAGCACTTAAATGGCCAATACAGAGCTTGAAATAGGTGTATGTGTCCTTCTCTCTTTCTGAGCTGGCAGGGTCTCTCGTGCTTATAAAGGACTTTATGTGAGAGTCCTCTGATAAAAGGTATTGCTCTGATAAGTGCAGGTGCCATTGGCACCTCACCGTCACTAGCATCAGCCATGATGAGCTGTATCTACAGATCACAGTGAAATTGAAAAGAGCAGGATCTGGCCCTTAGAGGGATCTAATGGGCCGGCAGCTGTCAGTTCATTGTTTAAACACTTGCAGTTCCCCAATGGTGATTTTTCCCCCTAGAAACTGGCCCAAACCAACATCTGACCCTTTTGTATGATCTATCTAGACTGTTGGTTTACTGCAGAGCACTTGAAATTGAACATACAAAAGCTTTCTTTGAGTGTTAAAACAAAGCAGCTTCTGACTTGCTCTGAAAATGCATGTTGTGGAGATTTTTATCTGGTTGGGCCTTTGATTTCCAGCCAAGTTGAGAAGAGGATGGTCTAATAATAAAACAGCAAAGCAGTTTGAGTAGTAAATTCAGTGTTTTTCTGAGAATGTGGAGATAAAATCCAAAAGAGAAATTCTCAAAACAATCCCCAAACCAATAATTCCACTCTCCCTCCTCCCCCCAGGATGAAAATGAACGCACAAAAGAACAAGGCTCCTTGCATTAGTAAGGGTAGGTTATTTTCTCATTTAAAAAAAATAATGCTTACTGGCTTTCTGATTATTAAAAAAAAACATACTGATTGTAGAAAATTGGAAAATACCCATAATCACACCACTCTAAAATAACCACTTTTTTTTCTGTAAACATCTATGTTGTTTTTTATTTTATTTTATTTTTATTGTTTTTTGACAGAGAGAAAGACGGAGAGAAGGGGGAGGGCCCAGAGCAGTCTCCATAGTTGACAGCATTAGATTTCCATATAGTTTCACTCCACAGGTGGGTGCGGGGCTGCTCAGGGCAGGAACTGTGCAGGGAGCCTCCAGCATAGGCCCCAGCAAGAACTGAACTGGGGGCACACCCCAGTTCAGCATGTGGGTCCACATGGGCCGGGGCCGGGATTCGATCCTCAGGCTCCAAGGCTGCAAAGTGAGTGCTTAACCCGCTGAGCCATCCCAGCTTCCCCTGTTGTTTTATTTAATGAAAGTTTTATCACTCTGTATGTACAATTTTGTAGGAGTAAGTTATTCTTGAAAACGTAGTGAAGGTCAAGGGAATCTCCAAAAAACATCAACTGTGAAGGTTAGTTAATGACTTTCTCCCATGGTTTCTGCCAAACGTAATACATCTTGCAGGATCAAAAGAGACAGTGACACTTGGACAAATTAAGAGAAGAACAGTCGAGTTGGACACACAAAGAGTAGGGTTGAATTCAAATGCTGTTCTCCCCTTTTTGACAGTTCCTCTATGTTCATCAATGAAACATTTGTAAGCTTCTGATTTCATCCCATTCTAACCCAAAACCAATCTCACTCCCACTTCTCTGGGCTCCTACATGATCATGAGTGCAAAGAGAAGATGTGCTCTAAAGGAGCTGGCTGACTCTAAATAAAATGGCTATAGCAGGTGAGTATGTGTTTATGCAAATGTGAGGATATGTGTGTATGTGTGCGTGCATACCTGTGCGCACACACAAATTGCCATGAAGCACCACAAAGTCATTTTTGCTTCTTGAAGGAAAAACTAAGTCATCATGAACTAATTAGGATAAAAGCTACCATTTACTAAATATAACTAAGACCTGTACTACTGATTCTGCTTGCATTATCCAGTTAAACGTTTTCCAGATCACACTATTAAAACTGCAATCTTCTCCCCATTCCCTGCCTAGCACTCTTGATTCGCCTTACCACACTCTACTGAGCACTTTTTTCATAACACATTACCTTTTTACATACTTTATAATTTACTTATTTGTTGTGTTGTTCTGATTATTATTATTGTGTATCTCCCTCCCATTGTCATCTGTTTTGTTCATTGATGTAACTTGAGATCCTAGAATAGTTCTTGGCACAGTGAGGGGTTCAATAAATATTTTTTGAATGAATGAATGCAGAAATGCATTATTTCATCTTTACGACAACACTTTGAGATTGACATTGTTATCTCCATTTTAGAGAAGAGGAGGTTGCAAAGGATGTTGCAGAATTTGCCAGTGGTCATGTAGCTTGTAAGTAGTAAAATTTGGTTTGGAAGTCAGATTTCTCTCGAATCCAAACCCTAGACTTCAAAGAGTAGTCCCCACAGCAGTTCTGTTCCATGAACTGCTTGTTACAATTGAGATAAGTGAAATTGAGAGTGAGCGAGCATTTGGAAACTTTTATAACAATTTGACATTGCTGCAATATCCAAGAAAGAGAACATCGGTAGACTTGGTTCATAGAACAAGGTATGGACCAGCTGGGATATTGTCACACTCACTTGGTGAGTTACGTGTGCTAAAAGCGACACACAAGACATACACAGTAAGACCACATTACAATATGTCATGTTTTAGGATGACTTTGTCAATTGCAACTCTAAGGTATATAAAAATCAGAGACAATTTATGAATTTATTTGTTCTAATAATTTTTTATCTTTATACTGTTTTAATTTTTAAAGTTTAACATTATTAACTACATTAAGAAAGTAAATTTTGGGAAAGCTGGGATGGCTCAGCAGGTAAAGCACTCGCTTTGAAGCCCCGAGGACTGAGGATCGAATCCCGGCCCCAGCCCATGCAGACCCATATGCTGAACTGGGGTGTGGCCCCAGTTCCGTTCTTGCCGGGACCTACGTGGGAGGCTCCCAGCCCAGTTCCTGCCCTGCGCAGCCCTGTGCCCGCCTGTGGAGTGAAACTATATGGAAAACTAATGTCAACTACGGATACTGCTCTGGGCCCTCCCCCTTCTCTCTGTCTCTCTCTGTCTCTGTTTCTCTCTGTCAAAAATCAATAAAATAAATCTTTAAAAAAAAAAAGAAAGTAAATTTTAATGTTGAATTCATCTGGCAAAGCAAGCTTCACTGGACTTTTTTGTCAAGAAGACAAACTTTTGCTGATTGCAGCAGTTATAGTAAACCAAATGTGCTGATCAAAGTTAGTCCTGAACGATGAAGACCAAATGAGTGTGCACTAGCTTTATTCAAAAGTATTTTCCTTCAAATGGTGAGTTCAAGTGTGTAGCCATAACTGATGATAAAGTCCTTCAAACAGAGTATATGACTAGTAGAGATTTTTCTAGCTAAAAGAAGTAATAAAAAATATCAAAATGTGGGACTGCTGAGATAGCTCAGAGGTCGAGTGCTTGTCTCGCAGTCGTGAGGTCCGGGGTTCATTTCTTGACTCCGGCCCATGCAAACCCATATGCTGAACTGCATACGGTAACGACTGGTAACCACCAGGATGGCTTGGCAGTGAAGGTGCTCACCTCCCATGCAACAGACCCCCGGTTCAGTTCCCACTCCATGCGCCCCCACATCCACCTGTGTGGAATGAAACCATGTCACAACTAGTCATGTACACCTATGGAGACTGTTCTGGGCCCTCCCCCCTTCTCTCTCTTTCTCACACACACATTCTCTCAAACAATAAAATAAATCTTTAAAAAATATATCAAAATGTAAACAGTGTTTACATACCAAACAGAAAAATAAGAACAAACAGAAAAAAGAATCTTGGAAAGGAGGGCTTTTTATTGATTGAAATAAAAAGTCAACAGAAGCAGATACTCAATTCCTCACATATAAACATTAGTGCCATGCAGACTTCTTATAAAGTAGCCTTTCAGTTTGCTAAGACTGAATAGCCATATACAATTGCTAGGGTATGAGAGGAAAATGCAACAAAGTTATTTGTTTGGAAATGTTGGGTGAACTGAGGGGCAAAGCTAAGGCTAGTTTATTGAAGACCAACTCAAAGAAAACATAAAGCTTGCAAAGTGTTTTCTATTGCAACTTGATATCACTTACAAATATTAATATAGCAATGTTTAGCATATGTACAATTTCAATATGAGGGAAATATTAACTAAAAATTGATGTTTCAATCTCATTGCTGAACATGCAACCAGCATTGTTCTGCATGAAACTATGCAGACAAATGTTTCATATAAAACATTGTCAACAAATGTGACTTGAAATTTAGCTTTCCTGTAGAAGTAACACTGATGGCTCAGCTGCAATTATAAGAAAACATGCTGAGATGGGTGGGAGGGGAGTAGGGAGGGGAATCAAACATACGGTGATGGAAAGTGAGCTGATTCTGGGTGGTGAGCACATAACGTGATGTATAGACAATGTCATGTAGAATTGTACACCTGGAAACAATGTAATTGATATCAATTAATGTCACCCCAATAAATTTAACAAAAAAAGAAAACATTCTGAGTAGGTGAACTAAACAGCTGAGCTAAACAGCATGCTGAGTGATGTGCGAAAATCTGAGAATTACATAAGAGCTAATGTGTTATATTTCAGATTATTCTTTAAGTTTTGTGATAACATGGAAGCTGAACATAAACAATGATTATTGCATGCTGGATGTGATGATAATCAAGAGGAAAGTTCTGTCATGAATGTTTGAACTACAGAATAAACTCATTGTTTCAGCAGGATAAGAAACCAGCTTAACCCAACTTTGAAAAGATATGAATTAGACAGCCAGCTTGATATTTTTGTGCTACATTTTCAGTATGTTTTTGTAAGCTCTGTACTTATCCCATACAAGGAAATAGTACAACATGTTTTTTTAGTGGCCGATAAGATCTAAAAATCAAAACAAAAATTGGAACCTAGGAAGAATAAAGTTTTTACAGATTGTTATGATATACAAGGGCTGTCTGGAAAGTATCCAGCCATGCAATATAAAAAAACAGACGCATTTATGACTGGATTTTTTTCTGGACAGCCCTCATATTTCATAAGTTTACAGTTATCATTGACTTTGGTAATGATCTTAATATTGCCTATTGCAAAAAGTTTTCTCTGAATACCTTACAACTCTGATAGAACACTTTGAAGTTTATTGTCCTTCAAAAAAATTCACACACAGGAAATTCATGAATCTTTAATCTATCTCTTTCATTAAAAAGGTAATTTAAATTCAATTATACTTTACAAGATTAACTGTTAGAACTGGCTGCTGATGAAAGAGTAAAGATGAATTTGAAAATACAGCATTCTTAGTTCCTTTTGGATAAAAGTTAAAAGCAAATATCCTAAGCTTACTGAAATTGCCTTAAAATATCTTCTTCTATTTTCCTTACAACACTTATGTAAGATTAATCTCTCTGCTATGAGTATTATTGAAACAAAACATAAAAACATTTTAAATGTGCATTATGCTCTGTGAGTAGTGGTGTTGAGATCAGTTAAGCAAGAAACAAATATATTTGTTACATCAAAACTTTAAATATTCATATATACATTGTTCAAAATGTGCATAGGTATTTAATATGGGGAATTGTTACTTCATTCAACTTTTGTTTAGTTGTGACTGTGGAATAACAAAAACTAGGTGTAATGGTGATTATATTAATTGACTATATGTATGCTTTCATAAACAGGTATGGGTTCTGCAATTTTTTTTTTTTTTTTATCTTTTCACATTTATAGAGAGAAATTATCTTTTTGTCTTCAGTGCATAGTTATTTCTATTTTACTTTTTGACAGATAGAGAGAGAGACAGAGACAGAGACAGCTAGAGATCCGAACTGTGGGAACTCCGCAGTTCAGCACGTGGGTCCTGCCTGGGCCGGAGCCGGGATTCGATCCTCGGTC
>PVKE010036021.1:0-16591 GCA_004027555.1 Craseonycteris thonglongyai
AACCCTCCATCCCCCCTGCACACCCCCTACCCACTCTCCTGTGCTCTCCTCCCACCCACGACCTCATGCTGCTGCGTTTCTAAGGAGTGCCTGGGTGTTGCCCTCTGGGGCCCAGCATGCAGGGCTCTTGGGAGCTGCTTTCCCAGCCAGGCCTGGGCCTGGTTTGTCAGTTGTACAGGTTCCCCCCCCCTCCACGTTATGACTCCCCATCTGGCTTCCATATGCCCATCTTCCCGCTAAGCGGGTGCCGCCCAGCCCAGTGCAGCAGCCACTGCAGAGCCGAAGGGGAAATCTTGGAGGAGAGAGTCCTGGATGGAAAAAAGGGAGGACTTTTTGGTAGTCAGGTCCTCGGGCCCTGAGCCATTAGTTCCATTCTCTACGATGCCTTAGTTCTCACCTCTAAAATGGGGGTGAGGAGACTGACCCCTGATGACCCGAGCACATGAAATGTAACACAGGTGACCGTGCTCTGCAAAAGCCACAGAACCCTTCTCAGAAGTCAGGAGTTCGAAGTAGTGGCTTTGGCAGAGGCATTTGAAGCTCCAGAGGTAAACACTGTTTAAGAGTAAAGTTTGTGGGGTATTTTAAGGGTTATTTATTTATTTATTTATTTTTATTGTTTTTGACAGAGAGAGAGAGAGAGATACAGAGACAGAGAGAGAACTGAACTGAGGGAACTCCCCAGTTCAGCACATGGGTCCGCATGGGCTGGGGCCAGGATTCGATCCTTGGTTCCCGGTGCTACAAAGTGAGTGCTTAACCCACTGAGCCATCCCGGCCTCCCCAAGTAAAGTTTTTTGAGGCCCCGCTCTGCTGAGCACGGCGCCAAGGGCGGACAGCTACAGGAAGAGCCGAGTGTGGCTTCGGCCTCGTGTGGCTTTTGTTCAGCTCTTTGCCGTGGGCATTTTTCGTAGAAGGGTATTTTGCTCTGTATGTACAGGACAATGTCCCCTCCAGTCACCCAGCAGTTAAGTGTGACATGAATTCGTCTCAGGCTTGCTTAACCAGGCTGCACCTTGCTCACATGCTGCTACAGCTGGCCTTTCGTCTCCGGTGACTGCCGCATCAGAGCAAGAGATAAGATAACGGGGACTGCGTGTACCCGAAGATGGCTGGCTGCTTCCCACGGTCCCTGCCCGGGTGGCCCCAGACAGGGTCATCCCCTGCAAAGCTGCCCAAGCACAGCGTCCAGGCACCTTCCCAGCAAAAGACCCTGTTCACATGACTGCCAAGACCTTGCTGACCACCCTGGGTCCCCAGCACGGGCTGGTTGCTGAGGGGGGTGATGAGGTACAGCCGTGGTCCCTGTTCCCAGGACACTGATGTTCAGACGGGCAGACCAAGCAAGCTGTAGGAAGCGGACTCAGTCACGTGGTCTCACGTAGGACATTCCTAGTCAGGACAAGCTGTCTGCAGTCTGCACGTGGGTCAGGCTTGAAGCAAGAAGCTGTAAGTTAGAAATCTGGGCCTTAAAATACATTTTGCTGGATAAATGTTACTGGCATTCTAAGTAGAGCCTAGGGCCAATGCACAGTGCCTACAAGATGCCCAGATGCTAACCATGTACCCAGGCTGTAGTTAACGTTTAAGCTGAAGGGGAGGCTGTATTTGAGGGGACAATGTAACCTAGGGACCAACTGGAGATGCTGTGAGCATATCCCCAGCCACCTCCCAGGGTGGCCCAGGCAGAAGATCTGAGAATGTTGCCCCTTTCCCTCCGCTGGCCCACCTGCAGGTGGAGCGGGAGAGGTGGCCTTCCCTCCTTGCCATTCCAAGCCTGGAGGTAACTCGTGAGGTTGGGCGGAGGTTGGGGGGTGGAGGTAAAGAGAGTGAGGGCTGAGGCCACAGTGAGAAAACCTGGGGTCTGATGCCCAGCCCCTGCTCACCTTGCATCTTTCCTTAGCATGGAGCTTTGCTCCCTCCTCCTCTGGGCTCCTCCCACCTCTCATCGCTCTAAGCCTGGTTTGTTGACTCCCCTGGCATACTCTGGAATGGAAAGCAAGGTGACAGCTTCTCCTGGCCTGTCAGGACTTTGGCGGGGAGGGACCAAGAGGCCGAGTAAGAAGTCTAAAGTTCATGGGGAGAGTCACAGGCCCCTTCCAGCCCTGCCCGAGCACACCTGGGGGCGCTGGAGGGGGCTGGGGTAGGAGCTGTCCCTGAATAGAGCCAAGTTAGCACTGGCCAAGAGGCTGGTGAGACAGATGTGAGGTGGTGGCACTGGGAAGGGGAGAGAGTGGTTGTGGCTGGTCAGCAGCCTTGCCCCTTTGGCTCTGAGAACGTCAGGGCAGGTGTGTCATTTCTGTATGGACAGCCAAGTGGGCTAGAGGTTGCTGCACCCTCCCCGGCCCCGGGCACCGCCTTTGGAGTGTGCAGTGTGCCAAGTTCTCCTGGGACTGGCCCTTGCTTTCCTGATGCTGAAGAGCCCTTGTGCCCACAACAGCAAGTGTCGAGACTTACTGTCCGGCACGGGAGCCAGCTCCTGTCTTCTAGACGCTTCTGGCCACAGACCCCTTCATGATGCCTCTGTGTACATTTAGGCAGGGGCTTACCTGTGGGCTCTTTTCCTCCATGTCATAAGGACAAGGCATTAGAAGCCTGTTTTAGTGTTATGGACCAAATGATTAGGAATGTGTGTTCGTTTGTCTGAGGTTTTAAACTAGCTTCTGAAACCACTGGGGGTCAGGGTCAGAGGAGTCTGTGGGTCCGGGGCAGCTTTTCCCCGACGAGAGGTCATTCTTAGACACGTTTGGACTTGAGACCAGGACTCGCGCAGCCCTGAGCCTCCGCTATCAGCCTAACCCTTGCTGTTTGCTGCCATCAGAGCTGAGACCCCAGACGCTGGCGGGCACAGTGCCGTGTCTCCCCGCTTACATCCTCTACATGTGCATCCGACATGCAGATTACGTCAACGACGACCTCAAGGTGCACTCCCTGCTGACCTCCACCATCAACGGCATTAAGAAAGTCCTCAAGGTAAGCAAGCGGCCCCCTCGAAGGGGCTGCTTTGCGGCGGGCCGGGTAAAGCCAGCACCTCGCCATTGCTTCTCTGCCTGGGTTTCCAGTAGCCAGTTCTGCAAAGTCTCCAGCTCTGACGGTAAATGACGGAAGGGCAGCAGCCCCAGCTCGGTGTGTAACTGGGGTGCCCGTGCAGTTCCCAGAGAAAGATACTCAGGCTCAGAAATGGCAGGAAGGCCAGGAATCCAGGTTGCCCTCCAGCTGCTCCCTGCTCAGCCTCCAGGGAAACCCCAGTGCATTCAGAGGCCTTGGCCAGAATGGTCAGGAAGACAACCTGCCTCAGCTGAGAGTGTGCAGCCCCGCCTGGAAGTGATGATCAGAGCGCCAGGCCCTCTCCCAGGCCTTTCCAAGAGGCTCGGTGCTAGCTGCCCAGGGCGGTGGCACAGGAAAGGGTGCTGCCCTTCATCAGCCGCCAAGATGAGGCAGCCTGAGCCAGGACAGGGCTGCTCACAGGGCCCTGGCACGGCTCGGGAGCGCCACCCGAAGGCACAGGGCTCTGCATGAATATCTGAGGTGGGGGACCCAAAAAGCCCGGCAGTTATAAAAAACTGTGTCTTCTTACGTGTTTTAACTTCCGTCACCTTCCAAGTACTCTCCGCTTGATGCAGTACACCTACCTGAGACACTTTTCTGCTGCTCAAAACAGTTCTGAACTCCTCGATTTTGATGCCTTTTAGTGCTTCTGCCATTTTTTGTTTCACCTCTTCCACACGGGCAAAACCTTTCCCTCTGAGGATGTTTTTCATCCGGAGGGGCGTAACATGCCGTGCAGGGTGAGAGAGGGTGAATAGGGAGGGTGGGGCATGGAGGTCATGCAGTTTGGGGTCAAAAACTGCTGAACACTGAGCGTGGTGTGGGCAGGTGCGTTGTCAAGCCGCATGTAGTTCATGTCCATGACCCATCATGAAATGGTCAAAAGCATTGAAAGAGCCTCCAAAACAAATTCACTGAAACCAAACACAGCCTCTCACAACGCCAGCTGGTGCACGGATGCAGATGGGCTCCTAGGACACTCGCCTCGCTGGGGCAGCCTGCACTACGAGGGGCCCGCCCTGCAGAAGACAATTCCGGGCTTTTTTGGATCCCCCCTCATACTGGCAGCCACTGCAGTGCCAGGCTGGTCTGCAGGGAGGTGAGGTCCGGCCACACCGGGGCCCACAGGTGGGAGGTAAGATATTTTATACCTCCAAAAGGACCCAAGCCCCAAATGGTGTTGCTTTGAGAGATTGTCTTCGGTCCTTACACACGTGGCCACGTCAGGATGCAACCCATCCTCAAAAGCACTGAATCCACACCACCCCTGAGATCCGCTGGGCGGGCTGCCGGCCCCGCTTTCCCTGCTCTGAGTGCACAGCCAGCCTCAGACTCCTCGCTTCGTGCCGGTTTTGTGTGGGTAGCTGCACCCCATTCTCTGCGACAGGCTCCATAGGCACTTTTGTCCACACCCAGCTTTAAACATACATCACGTGCAGGCGACTCTCAGATCTGTGTCTCCTGCGGTGACCTCTCTCAGGAGCTCCAGCTGAGTCAGTGACTGACCTCAAATGTCACTTCCTCAGGGATGCCTTCCTAATCACCAGGCTCAATTAGCAGGTCACTTTCTGTTCTGCTTCCTTGTTCTATTGTCATCATAGCGAATACCTCTGTCTGGTATTTAAGTAATGATAGCGGTTACCTAACAGAAGGAGTTCCACGAAGTCTGGTTTTGGAACAGAAACTGCACCATAGTTACTTGGATGATTGGAACAGCTTTTTTCATTTAGTTACGGTTCGTAGCCATTTTCCAGAGGTGAAAGCATTCAACGTTGACCTCTAGGTAAATGGATAATAGAATATTTCACGGGCATGCCTCCTTCATCCATGTGGGAACACTGAGTGTTCATTCCTGCAGGGGCCACTAGCCCAGTGGTCAGACCTGCAGGGGCCACTAGCCCAGTGGCAAGCCTCATCTGTGTCCTTTGGCTTTGTTTTCTTCAGCCGAAGAGATGGCCTGTTCTTCGTGTGTGCACACCCCTGATTGAGGGGTCTGTGTGCCATCCCCAGTAGTAGACGAGGGGTAACAGCCTCTTGGCAATGGGTCTCATCTCTGTGTCTGGCCCGTGCCTGCTTGTCATCAGGTCTGCTTGGGGCATGCTGGGTAAGAGTGAGAAACATGGAAAGAGAGGTACCAGGTAAGCATTAAACCAGATGGGAACCACTACTCATAAGGGGGGATGTCTTTTCTTGTCACAGAAGCACAATGATGACTTTGAGATGACAACGTTCTGGCTGTCCAATACCTGCCGCCTCCTTCATTGTTTGAAGCAGTACAGTGGGGATGAGGTGAGTGCTTAGATAAGCCCAGCTCCCTATAAAGTGTCCCAAGTCCTCCAGCAGTTAGGTCCTCATTCCCTTTGCACAGCAGTACATGTTCCACTTCACAGCACCTCAGATCAAAGGCATTCCTGCTTTGTCCAGTGGTTCTCCCCCAAGAAGAGGCTGTAAGTTCTATGGGACACCCCTGGGACCTCTGGCTGTGGGCATGCCTTATACCTGGTAGATGGCCAATCCCAAGGGCCTCTGGAAAGCACGCTGAATCAAATACGAGAATCAGGAAAGGGGTTGCATAAACCCACCCATTGTCTGGGAAACCCTTGGGCCCTTAAATTTCTGAAGCAGACCTAGAAGCTTCCCATTTCACTGACTGCTAAGAGAAAGCCCACTTAACTGTCTCCTAAGCCAACCAATTATCTTGTCCCTTTTAAAGCCCACAAAGATGACCATAAGACACAACATAGTCACCTACATCCATACACACTGGCATTGAGGCCCAGCTTCATGCTTCTAATGAAATTTCATTCCTTGGCCTGACCGCATTACTTCATGTTCTACTGTAGACCTCTAGGGCCCAGCTTTATCTAAGCCTCGCCATTCCCAGCATTGGTTCCTAAAAGAACTTTTCCCATGCTCTGCATTTCAACCCAATGACCTAGTAATATATGGCATGTTTTCAGTCCAGGTTCTCCTGGAAGAACCCCATTGGTCCCAGACACCACCCACTCCCAGATCCCTGTAGGTCTCCTGGCTTTCCTCTCTCCCCACCCACTTCACATAGCTCAGTGTCCACCCTGCCCGAGGTTAAGATACAGTATGAATCAACATAGTGCAAGAGGTTTTTGTTGTTGTTGTTTTTTCTAAAGATTTATTCCATTGATTTTTGACAGAGAGAAACAGAGACAGAGAGAGACAGAGAGAAGGGGGAGGGCCCAGAGCAGTCTCCATAGTTGACATCAGTCCTCCACGTAGTTTCGCTCCACAGATGGGCACAGGGCTGCTCAGGGCAGGAACTGGGCCGGGAGCCTCCCACATAGGTCCTGGCAAGAACTGAACTGGGGGCACTCCCCAGTTCAGCATGTGGGTCCGCATGGGCTGGGGCTGGGATTTGATACTCGGTCCCCGGGGCTTCAAAGCAGGCGCTTAACCCGCTGAGCCATCCCAGCTTTCCCCTTTATTTTTTTGACAGACAGAGAGAGACAGAGAGAAGGGGGAGGGCCCAGAGCAGTCTCCATAGTTGACATTAGTTTTCCATATAGTTTCACTCCACAGGTGGGCACAGGGCTGCGCAGGGCAGGAACTGGGCCGGGAGCCTCCCACATAGGTCCCAGCAAGAAGTGAACTGGGGGCACTCCCCAGTTCAGCATGTGGGTCCACATGGGCCGGGGCCAGGATTCGATCCTCGGTCCTCGGGGCTTCAAAGCCAGTGCTTTACCCATTGAGCCATCCCAGCTTTCCCAGTGCAAGAATTTTAAAGCTTACTTCATTCCATCTTTTGTGCCAAAACACGTTTCGACAGACTCTTCTCCCTGGGATAGTAAAAGTATATGCCACCCCCGTCAGTCTTGTCTTCTTTGGAATGGGACATGACAGGATCTTGTAGAGCATCACATAGAGCCTGGTAGGGCCACACAACTAGGATATTGCAGAGGTGATTAGAGGCCCAGGAGTCCTGCTGAGCTGGGCCGACCTCGGAACCACAGCAAAGCATGCCTCTCCCTCTGCAGGGCTTCATGACTCAGAACACGGCCAAGCAGAATGAGCACTGTCTTAAGAACTTTGACCTCACTGAATACCGTCAGGTGCTGAGCGATCTTTCCATTCAGATCTACCAGCAGCTCATAAAAATCGCCGAGGGTGTGTTGCAGCCTATGATAGGTAAGCGGGCAACGGGAGCTCTCTAGCACTCATCATGGGGTCTGAAGGGAGAAGATGTGGTAGGCCCTGCTTACCTTTAGGGAACTGGGTATATTGGGCACAGCTTCCAGAAAGCTAGGACTGACCCACCTCCCCCTCCACCACCCCAATGAAGGTGACTGAGGAGATGTGGGCTATGTGCCCAAGAAGAGCTATGTAATTTTCAACACCATGCCATCAAAATACATAATGCTTGCGTAGTGAGAATATAGATCATTTTTCTTTTATCTCTTTTTCTGTAGTATATTGTATTTTCCAAAAACAATACATATACATTGAAAAAAATACAATTTTCTTGCTCATATATATACTTTATTCATTAAACAAAGGAAAGCATGAAGTATGTTCATGTGAAAAAAACAGTAAGTACTCATGCAATAAGTATTTCTTGAGCACTCAGCTTTGTCCAAAGCAGTGCACTTGGGCATTGAACATAAAACCAGAATTTAAAAATAAGAGGTTATTTTTTAAGGTATAAGAAAAATGATGCTTACTGCTGCATACAGGCTGGAGAGGAGATGTTCCCCTGGACCTACATGTAATGCTTTCCCCAGGCTCTTACAACATACTGTTTTGTTCTGTGTATAAGACAACACTTTTATCTAAAAGTGTTAGACCAAAAATTGGGGGTCATCTTATACATGGTAGTAACCCATGTATCGGTTCCTTAATGTTGGGTTAGAAAAGCAGGGGGTATCTTATACATGGGCATCTTACACATGGAAAAATACATAAATAGGTTCTAAGTGAATTTCAAATAGGACACAGTCCTTTAGGCCATCCAGAAATATATCCCTTGGTACAAGGTTCATTCCAAATTCTTCTTCCTGTCTGAAAATCTGCTTTTGAGGCACCAATTTATTCTCACCAGACACAGGGAGAACTTTATGACTCAGAATAATGTGATAGTTAATATCACTGGTCCTGGAATCAGACAGGCCTGGGTTCAAATCCTGGCCTTGCCCACTTCCTAGCAATGTGATGTTACAAAAGATATTTAACCTCCTTGTGCTTCAGTGTCCTCATCAGGAAATGAGTTGTTGGAAGATTAAAATAAAGACTGAACATAAGGTACCTATCAAGTAGTCAAGTGCTACACAATAAGTACTAGGGCTGTCCAGGAAAAAACCCAGCCATTGTCAGTATCACGAGAACAGTTCCATGACTGGGTACTTCCTGGACAGCCCTTGTGTGACAGACCAGCTAGCCGGATCTTTACACAGTCAGTGGCCCATGTAGGATGGCTGTTTGGACAGCTGCAGGATGATCAAGTTCCAGGCCCAGGTCAGTGGCTGGGTCAGGTTGACACTCCGGTTCTCAGAAGTGTGGACTCTCAGCACAGAAGCCAGTACAGAATCAAGTGGTCCATTCTCATTCTCTTTGTCCCATCACCAATAAATTTAAGTGACAATTTGGTCCACAGCTACCTTACTCCATGTAGAGACCAATGCCGTAGAAGTTCTGTGCTAAATGCTGTGAAGCATATTGACATTGTACACCCCTGAGTGGTCATTGCCAAATCCCTGAGTATTATATGACATGAATGGTCCAAAAAACAGATCTTTGGGGACCATGCAAGCTTCTCTAACCACAGCTTTCTTCCAGTTTCAGCCATGTTGGAAAATGAGAGCATTCAGGGCCTCTCTGGTGTGAAGCCAACAGGCTACCGGAAGCGCTCTTCCAGCATGGTGGATGGGGATAACTCGTACTGCCTGGAAGCCATCATCCGCCAGATGAATTCCTTTCACACGGTCATGGGCGACCAGGGCCTGGACCCCGAGATCATCCTGCAGGTGTTCAAACAGCTCTTCTACATGGTCACCGCGGTGACGCTCAACAACCTGCTCCTGCGGAAGGACGTGTGCTCCTGGAGCACCGGCATGCAGCTCAGGTAGGCGCAGGGCCTCTGCCACTTGCTGGCAGCCTGGCACGCCAGCTAGGGCTGGAGCACAGGACACTGGTCTCTGAAAACAAAATCCAAATCCAACTTGATGGTTCTGCCCACAGTCAGTATGCAGCTCAAATCCATCACACACTGAGATGGTGTCTGGGCAAACAGAGTAGTTCAAAGCTTAAAGACATCTATATATGCTAACTTAAAGGCTGTCGGCATAATGCAGATAAGTCAGAGTTTTTAAAAAATCAAGTGTTAAGAGCCTAGAAGGCTCACACAGAAGTATAAAGGTTTTTTAATGTTAAATACTAGTTGTAAATTCAATATGTATAATGCTTTCTCCCCCCACCCACCAAATAACTTATAAAGACCTCTAGATACTTCATCTTTTGATTTTAAGCACCCATTTATTCAACCAAGAAGTTACTGAGTGCCAGCTTTTGCCCACGTGAGATAAGTAAGGTGAGGAGAAGAGTAATAGTCACAGCGGGGCTGCAGAATAAACACCACAGGTCTGCTCATCTTGGTGAATTAGGACCGGCTTAAAACAGCTCACTTTTACCTCTCTCTAAGGTACAATATAAGTCAACTTGAGGAATGGCTTCGGGGAAGAAACCTTCACCAGAGTGGAGCCGTTCAAACCATGGAACCTCTGATCCAAGCAGCCCAGCTCTTGCAGTTAAAGAAGAAAACCCCCGAGGACGCTGAGGCCATCTGCTCCCTCTGCACCTCCCTCAGCACCCAGCAGGTACTGGCCCCGCATCCCCATCACCCAAGGGGCTCAGGGCCAGCCCAGCTTCCATCTCAAGTCTGTTCTGACCAGTGGCTTGTTTTGTTAAGTGTTACACTTGTAGCCTTTCTATACCCTTAATACAATTCTGCAGCTGGGGCAGCATTTTAGAGGAATCAAAGACTTACTTTGGTCTATGAAATGAGATGCTGCTGTTTTCCTGTAACTTTCCACTTCCTCTTGCTCACTTAGATCAGGCAGTAAACCCCCACAGAAGCTTAAGTACAGACTGTTTTTAAACAGGTACAGTGAATTCTGGAAAGTTTCTCACCTGTAAATTTCCGAAATAGGCAGCATTTGACATTAAATAAATGGCTTTCTTTACAATTACAATTTTATTATGATCATGTTTTCACTTAGAATCCATCTGCATTGTTTTAAATTAAATCATTAAGAACCTAGAGGCATTTAATTGCTCCTTTCCCCCCAAACTTGTATTTATACTAGAACTTGGCTGCAGAGATATTACAACTATCTGAAAAGATAAATCCTGTCCACACACAAGGTGACCTTACCTTCTGTCATGAGTGTGCCTATTTTAGAAGTGGGCCACCAAAAGGTGGTCTCTCAAAATGAGACCAGCACAAGGAAATAAACTTTCCAAATTAAATCAGGCACCTTTTCCCTATCCAGCACTGAAAGAACAACAAAATCCAAACTCAGTGTTACAAAGTAAATAATTCCCTTGCCGCCTCTGCCACCAGATGAAATACCAAACTCTTAAACTGCTTCCATCTAAAAATGCACTGAAATTTTCCAAACTCCTTTTCAACCTTTCAAATATACTAAGTTTACTTCTAGAATGCAGCCAACAGTGGTTTGCATTTGAGCAGGCTATCCTATCCACAAAATAACATCAGGGCAAAGATTAGCTTCCATTCAGATGAGAAAAATGTATGCTCCCTTATTAGTAATTTGGGGTGGGGGAGTGGTGGGGAGGTGTGGTTAAACAAAACCTTTGCTATCTAAGGATTTCAGGCAACAGTTTCCTAAAGCCCTAAATATTTTAGAAACCATGGAGCATGGAGGAGGGGGCAGGTTAGGTATGTAGGAGATAGGAATGCAGTGATAAGAAGGCTCAGATCTGCCAGGCAAAGCTTATGAACTCTAAATGTTTACTAAATGTAGACCCAAATGTCACTCCTGCTGAGGTGTGGGTCCTTTCTAAAGAGGATTGGACTCTTATGCCAATGTCACATAATCTTTAAAATTCAGAAGTTTTAATGTTCATTTAGCTCTGTGCTAAACTTTTGTTATCCCAACAGATTGTCAAAATTTTAAACCTTTATACTCCCCTGAATGAATTTGAAGAACGGGTAACAGTGGGCTTTATCCGAACAATCCAGGTGAGTTTTCAAATATTAATCAGTTTTATAAAGTCCTAGTCTAAAACTAATAAAGGAAATTGAAAGTTTAGATTTTTAACCTTCTCTCTATTAATATACTGGTTACTTTATATGATAAAAGACTTTATATTCTTTAGGTAAATATGAACCATATCGCTCATGAATAACTTTACTATATATGCACAGAAGACTGAAATTTTATAATCTCTGCCTCTCAGATTTTAGACACAGCCTAAGTACTATTTCATTTGCCACCAGCATGTTACTGAACTATAGCACCAGATGGAATTAACAAAGTAAGCAGAATATCGACCCTACTCACAGATGGAACTAGAAATACTATTTTAAGAAAACAAGTTGAGCTCTTAAATCTTTTTTTCTAAGACTTATAATATTTGCCCTTGAATATGCTTGAAAAGGGAAATGATTATTTAAATATCTTAAAATTGGGCAATTTTTTACTTAAAGACGAGTGTCCTAATACTGAACCCTATGTGATTTTTAGAGGAGTGCCTAACCTTTAAGGGTCCATAGCTGACAGCATCTGAATGATGAATAATATCAAGATTACTTTATAGAAACAGTGAACATTTATCCATATGTATGTGGGAAACACCTTGAGGTGGCTTAGTACGGTCTCAGACTTTTAAACAACCTCTTCAGCAAGTGAATTGACAACCACATGAAGCAAGGATAAAAAATGATGGGAAGGGGAAGCCAGGATGGCTCAGTGGGTTAAGCGCTCACTTTGCAGCGCCAGTGACCGAGGATCGAATCCCAGCCCCGGCCCATGTGGAACCATGTGCTGAACTGAGAGTTCCCCCAGTTCGGCTCTCTCTCTGTCTCTGTATCTTTCTCTCTCTCTGTCAAAAATAAATAATAATAAAATAATAATTAAAAAAAATGATGGGAAGTGATCAAAGCAAGAGGCAGAAAGGGGGAAAAGAGTAAATTAATTTTAGTGTTGTGTATAAGTAGAGAATAGAAGCTGAAGGTCAAGGTAGGGATGCCAAGTCAGCTCAAAGGTTGTTCTCTTAAGGATAGTAGGGAAAACGCAATGAGTTATTAAAGATCCAGACCATAGGGAGAAGCAGGCAGAGACTTGCCAAGATGGTTATCTCAACAGGCTGGGGGAGTGATTGAAAGGATCCAGTTATTAGGAAACATGTACAGTCAACTCTTGAAAGGGGGGAAGAGTTTGATGAGAAAAGAAACCACTGAGATATGTGACCCACTATTGATTTTTATGTAGAGTTGATTTATTTACCCAGACCAAAGTGCAAGTTTCGAATGTCCTATTTGCTTTTGATGTAACTGCTTATAAATTGACAAGGGAACTGTTTACAAGATGAGAGTTCAGGCAAAAGGTCAAAGAATATATGCCAAGTCAGACTTCAGATTTCAAGTAAGGACAAAGAAGAAAGGTAATGGAGGCTGGTTGGATATTCTCTGAAGATGCGAGGGCTGTTGGTATAATGAGAACCACTGCATGGCTGGATACTTGGTGGACAGCACTCATATGTGTGTGTGTCTGTATGCATAAGTAATAATCTTCCTCAGGAGTCCATTTCAGTATCTGGCAGTTCTATCAACATGTTTTTGGCCAACTATTTTAGTTTTATGTTCCTTTGCTCCCAAGACAGTGCTCAGAGGAAATGGTGAAGCAATCAATCCAAGCCCTCCTTTTATACTTGAACATATCTTGTGTAAAGACAAGTTGCTCATTAAAGCAAATCGTTTGCTTGGGTTCAGTATAAGCAGAATATAATAAAGCCAACCTTTAAAAATGTAAATGTGAAGGGATTGTTAAACTCACCAAAGGATTTCTAAGAGGATTCCTGAGTAACGACTACCTTGTGAATTTTAAATGATTAAATGAATATATGACTTCTGCAGCTGAATTGTAATAATACAGGTATTATTTAACTTTTCTTTTGTCCCATTTTTATACCCTCCTCTAAATCCTTTATAGTTTCTTCAAGACCTTTAAATAGAGCCTATTGATACATTTGAGTGATGTACAGAAATAAAAGAACCATAAGTCCTATTTAAAAAATTGAGCCTCCGGCCATTTCACATTTTATGTATATTTTCCTATGCTGTGTGAGAGGTTTGAAATAGTAAATGTAGCAAAGCTCAGACTGAGCTGACAATGATCCTAGAGACCACTGTGCCGTTACCTCACAGCCATCATTTGGTATCTTAAATTACTAAAGCTTGTTGCTTATTCATCACTGAATGCTCTTGCCTCTTTTAAACTTTTCCTGTTATTTCAAACGACTTTTTCAAATTGTTAAAAGTACTTTAAAATTTTGGTCCATCTTTCAACATGCTAAGCTCATGGATGTTTTTAAATTGACACTCAGAAATTTAATTTTTAGAGCATGTTTGATGGTGGGTAACTGAAACCATGGGTAAAGGAGGACTAGTGTAATTCCATGTTTAAATAGTTGGTGAACCGCCTCGCCTGTTTTCCATAGCAGCTACAGCACTTTACATTCCCATCAGCAGTGCATGAAGTATATACATACAAGAGGATATTCTTCTTATACTTGTGTCTGTTGAACCACCCTTGCATTGTAGGGATAATTCCATCTTGGTCATGTGTGTTGGTTTATAGTGTTCATGGCCTCTGTTTGCTGTTGATCATCCACCTGGTAATTCTATCCATTATTGAAAGTGGGGCACTAAAGTGTCCAACTGTTAAGAAAGAACAATTTCTACCTTCCGTTTTCCTTCATATATTTTGGGCTCTGTTGCTAAGTGCATATATATTTATAATTATTATATCTTCTTGATGTATTAAACCTTTTATCTATAATGTCCTTCTTCTCTTATAACCTTTTTTACTTAAAACATTTTGTATGACAATACAGCCATCCCAGCTCCTTTTTAGTTACTTTGAACATCTTTTTTTCCGTATTCTTACTTTCAATCTCTTTGTGTCTCAAAAGTGAGTCTCTTGTAGGTAGCATATACAATACAGCAGGGGTGTCCAATCTTTGGTTTTCCTGGGCCATATTGGAAGAAGAATTGTCTTGGGCCACACATAAAATACACTAAAACTAAAATAGTTGATGAGCTTTAAAGAAAAGTCTCATAATGTTTTAAGAAAGTTTGCAGATTTATCACATTCAAAGCTGTCCTGAGCTGCATGTGGCCCACAGGCTGCACAAGCTTGAAATAGATGGATCACATCTTTTAAATCCATTCTGCCTTTTAATTGTCTTATATTACTGATAAAGATTTACTTCTGCTATTTAGCTACTTGATTTCTGTCTGTCTTATATGTTTTGTGTTCCACAATTCTTCCATTACGGCCTTTTGTGTGTGTGTGTGTGTGTGTGTGTATTTTTTGTAGTGTACCGTTTTGATTCCCTACCTTCCTTTGTTGTATATTTGTTATTTTCTTGGTGGTTACCCTGATAATCACAATTGACATCTTAAACTTCTAACAATCTAATTTAAATAATACCAACTTAGTTTCCATAGTACAAATACTCTGCTGCTATATAATTTCATCCCTCTGCATTTATATTATTTTCACAGGTCATATTATACATATGTGCCCATTAATAGAGATTTATAATTATTGTTTCTTGCATTTTTATAAATCATATAGGGAAAAAAAGAGGAGTTAGGAACCAGAAGTATAACACTGGCTTTTACATTTACCTGTGCAGTTAGTTTTACCAGTGTCCATTATTTCTGAGTTGCTGTCTGTCCTTTCATTTCAACCTGAAGAACTTTCTTTAGTATCTCTTGTAGAGCAGGTCTACTGGTAACCAACTCCCTCTTTTTTGCTTATGTGGAAATGACTTTATTTCTCCATTCTTTTTTAAAGGTCTTTGCAGATATGATTAAGAATCTTTTTTTTTATATTTATTTATTTATTTTTGACAGGGAGAGAGAGAGATACAGAGACAGAGACGGAGAGAGAACTAAACTGGGAGAGCTCCCAGTTCAGCACATGGGTCCGCACGGGCCAGGGCCGGGATTCGATCCCTGGTCCCAGGCGCTGCAAAGTGAGCGCTTAACCCACTGAGCCATCCCGGCTTCCCCTATTTCTCCATTCTTGATGGACAGTTTTGTCAGACATAGAAGTCTTAGTTGACAGTTTTTTCTTTTAGGACTTAAAGTATATCATCTGAGTGCCTTCTGGCTTCCATGGTTTCTGATGAGATATTTCTTTTAGGACTTTAAGTATATCATCTGAGTGCCTTCTGGCTTCCATGGTTTCTGATGAGATATCAGCTCTTAATCTTATTGAGGAGAACTTGTATGTGAAGCGTCACTTCTCTTACTACTTTCAACATTTCCTTTCTGTCACTGGGTTTTAATAATTTGACTATTGTGTCTCAGTGTGAATCTCTTTTAGTTTATCCTGCTTGGAATTTGTTGAACTTCTTGAATGTTTGTATATTTTTCATCAGATTTGGGGGCATTATTTCTTCAAATATTTTGCTGTCCCTTTCTCTTTTCTCCTTTTGGGACACCTTTGATGTACATTGATATGCTTTATTGTGCCCCACAAGTCTCAGGCTCTGGTCATTTTTATTCACTCTTTTTCTATATGCTCCTCAAACTGGAGAATTTCAGTTGCTTTAAGGTCACTGATCATTTCTTCTAACTGCTCAAGTTTGCTGTTCAGCTCCTTTAATGAATTGAAATTTTTCATTTCAGTTATACTTTTCCTAAAATATCTGGATCAAACCAGAGGAGAAAGGGGGAGGGCTCTTCCCCTGTAACTCTTCTAATTAATGCTACTAGAGGAAGCCACTGCACCTCAAGAGAGCCAAAACAGGCATCTGTGCCAGCTTTTCAGAGAACTGCCAGACCAACCACAGTATACAGTCCTAAGTTGTTGGAGGACAAGGCCCTACTGGTTGCTCTGGCACCAGCTATTCCAAGAGTATGGGTTGCTATCCCTACAGCTTCAGCAGGCTGGAGAATGGTAGCTGCTTCACTCACACTGCTCTCTTAGGAAAGATATGGAGCCTCTCCCTTTACCAAGCATTCTCCTGCTTGTTGGTTATAAGTGTCCAATCTGGTTCCAGAACTCAAGATAGTTGAAACCAATTGCTTTTTCCAGCTCAATGATTGCTTCCGTGGCAAGATTGGCCCCTAGAAGGACCTACTCTGTCATTTGTGTCATATCACTCTCCCTGTTCTGTTTTACAGATGAGAAAACTAGTGTAGAACGTTCAGGAACTTGCCCCAGGTGGTGCCAGGATTAAAGCTCAGGATATAGGCCTTCCGTGCCATGGCCTTAACCACTTCACTACACTGCCTCTCCCCATGATTTGTACCTGAAGT
>PVKE010036022.1:0-16589 GCA_004027555.1 Craseonycteris thonglongyai
GTGGGCACCAGATATATCGGGTTGGAGGGGGACCTGATTCTGGGAGCTGGGCACATAATGCGATGCATGGGTGATGTGATGTGGAGTTGTCCATTGGGAAACTGTCTGATTGTTACCAACCAATGTCACCCCATTAAATTTAACAATTAAAACAAACAAACAAAAAAAAAAACTTTCTTATTTGTAGTTTTCATTACATAGATGTGGTGATTTCACACAGAGGTATGAAGACATTCATTTACATCTTATACAGAAATCTTTACTGTACTTACGGTGGATAAAAAGGAATCTAGAAACTGAAGCATCATTTGAAGTAAGATGGCACTGTGATGCTATGCTACCGGTGCTGGTAGGGAGAGCAATGTCCCAGTAGAATGACTCTTCTAAGCGTGGCAATGTGTGTTCTCTCTTGCCCAAGTGCTGTAGTTTACTCTCTCAAGTGGAACTTAGGTCAGGCACTTCACTTTCTGTGTTTATTTAAACATCTCTAGAATGGAAATAATCATACATGTCTAACTCACATATGCAGTTCAAGTAAGATGATGTGAGAAGAACCCTTTGAAAAGTTATAAAGCATTTTATAAACAAAAGCAACCCTAGGATAAAGACCTACAGTGTGAAGGTTATGCTGAATGTGCCAATCTGGGCTGGGGCAGGGCACTAAGAGAACAGACATGTGCCATATTCTCATAGCAAAGGCAAAGAGGCACGAACAGCAACCTGCTTTGAGCCATTCACTAATCATAGAGTAGCAGGTAAATGGTTTGTTGAGGTCTGGGAATATTGGTCCTTGAAGAAAGAATTGAATTTCATCAAACAGCTAACAAAGGTGAAAAGGGGTAAGACACTAGACCACACAAGATTTTAAGGATCTGGAGTATCTTGAGTATAAAATCATTTCCAAGTCTTTAGTAATATTGACCCCTTTCACTTTTCTGCCCTATATGTACCCTGTGCAGGTTTTAATGACAGCACTCATACCACATTTTAGAACTTACAATTTATATATGTCTGATGTGGTCTACTAAGTTGAACTCTTGAAAGCTGGAGGGCATGGCTTATTTTTAAATGGCAAATCCCTATTACAATGCCTGGCATGTGGTGAATACCTAATATGTATTCCTTGGATAAATTAATGAGGTAAAAGGTGTAGGGGCCTAAGAACCAAGATGTGAGATTGGCACATTTATGAAAAACAGCAGACACTGTAGCCAATCTAATTTACAAGCTGCTTGGACTAGGGGATAGAAAGTTGTGGGAGATAAGGTTAAAAAAGCAAGATTGGGTTGCATTTTAAACTTAGTTTTAAAGATTTGGGGCTTAATCCTATGAACCTTACAAATCTATAAGAGTTATTAAGTAGGGGAGTGACAAAATCAGAAAAATCGGACAACGTTGAAGAAGATGGATGGAAAGAAGAAAAACTAGATTCAAAGGAGACCAGTAAGGATATGAGTAAAGATGATGGGAGGGTGGCCTCCAGGGAAATAGAGAAGAGACTAGGAATAGAGAAGGAGAGAATTTGAAAGCCATTTTTAGACGGTGCTGATTAATTTTTATTATACTTTCTCCGGACAGACAACATAAGAAGGGTTATTGAACTGATTTGTTAAGTATGGTTTTATGGGTTGAATTGTGTTCTTTCTAAAGATTTGTTGTAGTCCTTATTCCCAGTACATCAGAATGTGAGTTTATATGGAAATGAGATCTTTACTCAGGTAATTAAATTAAAATCAGGTCATTAGGATAGGCCCTAATCCAAGATAACTTGTATCCTTATAAAAAGGGGAAATTTGAACACAGGGATAGACAGGCACAGAGGGAAGATGATGTGAAGACATATAGGGAGAAGATGACCATGTAACTGGAATGAAACTTTTATAAGCCAAGGAATGCCAGGGACTGCTGTGAACACCAAAAGCTAGAAGACGTGAGCAAAGTGTTGAGAGGCAACTTGCTCTCAGACTTCTGGTCTCTGGAACTGTGAGACAAACTTCAGTTGTGTTAAGCCATCCAGTTTTGTGGTACTTCAAAAATTAACATATACAGAACAATGTGAAGAATTTTGAAAAGAAAAAACTTAATACTAACTCTGAAATAATTGCTGTTAAAATTTTGACCCATTTCCATCAAACCTTTTTGAAGTTTCCACCAGGAACAAATGAGAATACCTGACTCATCATATTCTATCAGCATTGGTCATCATGCATATATTTATTTTGCTAATTTTTAAAGTTTATTTTATTGTTTTTGACAGAGACAGAGAGAGACAGAAGCAGAGAGACAGAGAGAAGGGGGAGGGTCCAGAGCAGTCTCCATAGTTGTATGTCATCAATTTTTTTCCGACATGGTTTCATTTCATACAGGTGGGTGGGGGCCAAGCAGGGTGAAAACTGGGCCGGAAGCCTCCCGCATGGGAGGCATGCCCCATTGAGCCAGGAGCCAACTGGGGGCGGGGGGGGGGTGAGAACCAAACTGGGGGCCCCCTGAATGGCAAGCACACCCCAGTTCAGCATATGGGTTTGCACAGGCCGGGGCTGGAACTCGATTCTCAGTCCCCAGGGCTGCAAAGCGAATGCTTAACCCACTGAGCCATCCCAGCTTCCCCTATTTTGCTAATATTATAGGTAAAAATAATTTATTGCCTTTTCTCATTAAAGCTCTTAGTGTAGAAAAAATTAAAGTATCACATAAAATAAAGATCTCCCTTCTTGTGTCAATCGCTCATAATTGCACACTTTTGTGTCAATTACACATAATATTTCAACATATTTTTTCAGTTGAATTCACATTATATAAATTATTGAATTTTACTTTTTAAAGGAAATACATTATATTTACTTTCTTATGTCTTTGAAACTTCAGAAACTTGATATTTCATAATATGTAATATTCTATCAGTAGATGTACAATTACATACTCATATTTCAATTTCTTAATGGGGTGACATTCATGTTGTTTTTGGTTTTGGGTTATTATTAAATACATGCTGAAACACTCTGTTGCTTAAAGAAATGTGTCCACATTTCTGATGATCTCCTTGGGGTATTTTCACAGAACAATTACTGGGTAAAAAGAAAACAAGCAATTATAAGACTTCATACATGTTGCTATTTTTTGCTTTCTGGAATTGTTCTACTTCTAGAAGGAATGTGTGAGGAATTTTATTTTATCTAAGGTCAATGGATACTTTCATTAAAAAGAATCTTAATAATTTGATAGAAAAAGACCCATTCTATTATTGTTATTTAAAATTACAATTCTTTCATTAATACTGTCAGAATATTTTCCCATATCTTAGATATTTGCATTTCATTTTTTAAAAGAATTTATTCACATTCTTTGCCCATTTATGTATTGGTTTTTAGTGGATTTCTTATCAACCTGAATTTATTATAATTTAAAGGTATTACCCTTTTACAATATTGTTCCATATATATGGAAATACAATTTCCTTTCTTTTTCTTTTCTTTCTTTCTTTTTTTTTTTTTTTTAGTGCAATGGAGCTAATGATATTCAGAAATTTTTTCATTTTCTATTTCTTCTTTTTCATGTCTCAAGTAAATGTGGTAGGGTCTCCTAGGTAACCTGAACTAGGATTCTGATTTGGGCTATTTGTGGAACTTGTGGACGGAGCCACTTCATATGAAGCATGTGTTTATTAGAGTTGTTATTTCTTATGATTCCAGGAATTGACTAGATAAAGAATGAGAAGGTTGTCTTTGTCAGAGATGCTGGCTTACTGACTGGTCCAGCAGAGAGAATCCAACACTGCTGGTTTCCTCCTTGACCCTTTGGACTGGGTAGTAGTTCTCGGTAGTGAAGGCTGAGAAAGACGATGGGGCTGGATTTCTGAGAGATGCTCTAAGAGCTGGATACCGGTAATGCTGATTTCAAACAAGGAGACATTGGGCAGTCTGAATGAGGTGGAGGGCCATGTTTTCATTTGTACACAAAACAGGGCACTCCCTGATGTCTCAACATGTGTAGTTTTGGGAAACTTGGGCAAAAACATTCTAGGCAGAATCACTTGTTTTCTGACATTGGGCACCTTCAGTGGCAGTTATGAAACATCTGAAGGTAATATTATAGACAGGCCTTTCATTTACTAAGAGATACTACACAGGGAAGAACAAAAACTGCAGATGGCTTGTGAGCATATGTGAGGGTCTCCCTTGGCAGGTTGGGGATGCCAGAGGGCCCATACACGTAAAGGTTTTTTTTCAAAAGAAAAAAAAAAAAATAGGAACTTGGGTTACGTTAGTGTGATTATACCTCTAGGTGGTTGAGCCTTAGAAAATATCATGGTCATTTAGAAACTTTCCACTCTCCAGACATTGACTAATATTGAGACATTTTGAACGTAGAGTTGACTGGACGTAGTGGCTGATTAGCTCTGAAATATAACAAAAATAAGGCTTCCTGGGGACTTGCTGTGTTGGAGTTTCCAACTTGGGCAGTTGGGTAGATCTTTGTTTAAATCTTTGTTGTGGTCTCATGATATATCTAAGTGAAGAATATGAGAAAGTTTTTGGAACTATCAGTGGTTGAGTTTAGGAGAGAGGTAGAGTTCAGGAGATATTTTTGGAAATCATGCAATATGGGTAAAAGTTAAAGCCATGAAAGTAGGTGTGATCAACTAGGGAGAATATTATGTATTCATGCATTTGTCCTGTCTTTTATTCCATGATTCATTCTTTGGCTTTTTTAGAAAATATTTAAATCTGTGAAACTCACAGCATTTAGGAGACTTGGTTTTATCTATGAAATGTTTCAGTGGAGTGATTGAGGAGAAACCAGATTATAATGGGCTGAGAAACAAATGAGAAGAGAGGAATGGCTGCTACAGAATTCAGGGTCTGGAAGGAAAGGAAAAAGAAAATGTATCAAAACTGGGAAGCTGAATCCTTAGAAGTGATTTTATTTTGGATAGGGTAGAAAGAAAGAGCTATATATTTATTAGGTAAGCATTTGTACAAAGCATTGGACTGAGTTCTTTATGTACACTATCTCATTTCATCCAAAGTTTTGGATTATTTTTCCTATTTTGCAGATGAGGAAATTGAGATTAGAGAGCTGTTCGTGGTTATAAAGCTTGAAACTGGTGACATAGCTAGAAAATCTGTTGTCTTAAAAATTCTCAGTGGAGACAGCAGAAATGAAGACCCAAAAATGAGGGGGCTGATTGACAGAAATAAATCCTGGAGGATGTTGAAAGATGTAATCCATTCAGAGGTACTTCACATTGGAAAGGAAATAACACTTTTCTCTGATACAAAAAAAAAGAGAAAAGAAAAGAAAAGAAAAGATTAGTATAGAGTTTAAGAAGGTAAGGAGGTAAAGAAAAAATACACTTGTACCTAATAGCCTCTATTTTTTAGTTGTGGTCAGATTTTAGAATTTTTTTTTTTTTCCTAGGGTATTATAAGATTAAAAGTTTTAAACAGCTGCATTGAAATAGAGATAGGACAGGGAATGGGGGAAGTGATAGAGCTGCTGATTATCACTAATGGCTCCCTGAGGTTAAAATGTTATGTTTACATTGATATAATTAGCATATATATATAACTATTCATCAGCCCATCATTTGTGACCTATGAGCAAAACATAGATGCTTTATTTTCTTCAGGCTGGGGATCCACAAGGAAATACCCCTAATTCATCTTCAGACATTTTTGGAGTGTCAGAACCTGTGCTAGATGCTGGGGATGTGTGTACAAATGAGTCAAGGATTTGCCTTTTGTGAGTACACTGTTTATGGAGGGGAATAAACATCTAAATACATAATTAGATTATTGGGCTTTAAGAGCTCTGATAAACAATATTGCAGTAGAAAAAGCTATCTAGAAACTAGGGTAAAACCTCAGAGAGGCACTTATTTAAGGTAGGGCTTGAAAGCGTTTTAAGAATCCATCATTTTAGGGCCTGCTGCAACTCTCAGGTGTCTTACGTGACGTTCTCTTCTGTCTTGAAACAAACAAGGTGTTCCAACTGGGCTCCTGGCTCCTGGATGTTTCTTAGCCAGCTAAATCATGCAAAGCTGTTTTAAGTACTTGGTCTTGAAAAGGTGAAGACTCTTTACTCATATCTTGAGTTCTGTATTTAATAGTATACAGAAAGCATGAAATAGAACAGGTAAGACCTACCCCAGGAAATAAGTGGACTAAAATAAAATAAATTGCTCACCATCTTTGAAAAATGGAGAATTCATGGAATACCCAAGGGTTATCCTGAAACTGGAATGAATTTTCTTCCACTCTTCTCCTGGCACTTTGCTTCTAACTGGCTCTGCAGCTTCTTAACAGAGGGCCTCTGCTGCCTGAAATAAATGCTAGGTGATGACTATTTGAAAGCAAGCAGCAACAGAAAATGTGAATTTGCCTATGTGCTGGATAGCTAACATCCTTCAGTAATTTTAGTCTTCAGTTAGTACATTTTAGGAATAAGTTATAGAACTGTGGATTAACATAGCTCTCTAGGTCAGACAGGCAGAAAACATTCATTGTTTCATAACAACAAAATGTCCTTAAAGGGTGGCCTTGAAATGATGGAGGATGCATTGAGTTCAGTAGCTATTTCTTGCTTCCCTTAAATAAAGTGCTGATATTTCCCCCAAAACTTTCTGCATAAAGGCTACAGTGTATTTTTCCCTTCTTTCCTCTGAGAATGAATATTTTCCAGGGTAAGCTTTAACTGGTGAAACAGACTTCAGGTTTCTCATTTGCATTGCTATGTTATGCTGTTTCATAATTTCATGAACAATAACTTCCCACTTCTCCACATGCTGATGGGATAATTTGCTCTGCTGAGGAGATGAAAACTAAAATGTAGAGTGTTTTTTTTTTTTTTCTTTTTCTTTTTCTTTAAACCCGTGGTTCAATGGAAAAGCTTTTAGCAGTACAGGTAGAGAAGCTTTAGGTCTTGTAGATTTTAGCCTGGAATAAAAGGTCTTCTGGTAAGAAGGACTATGTACAATCCGTGTGATCGATACTTTTAGACTTAAAATAAAATCCTGTAACAATACAGCTGTTTCTCCTGTGGTTTCCTGGTAAGGATGCCTGGAGAGAAAATGTGTCCAGGAGGCTTGGTCTCAACTTTGTTTGCCATTGGAGGCACGTGGCAAGGGTAGACCTCCTCTTTTCTTCACTTATTAGCTGGTGTTTTATAAATTTCCTTGGTGATTTGCAGTCCAGGTGATTATGAAAAGGTAGATTGTGGAAGATTTCCCTTGAGAGAAAGTTAGGCCTAGAAGTCTTATTTAGGGTCCTGGCTTTTCCTTGGGTGCCCCCTGTTGGTGGTACAATTGAGAACTGCAGGATGCAGTTCAATCAGCTCAGATTGATATGAAAGCTACATTCACAAGGAGGGCAGTGGGAGCAGAAAGGAAAACTGGCTCAATTTTTTTGTACTGCCTAGAGATATTGTCTCTTACTACACTACTGCACAGTTAAAGGACTTTTTCTGTCAGCTTTTGCCTCTGAGATTATTTAAGAACTGGTGATGAGAGCGTTGGCGGGCTCCTGTACTTTCCTTAACTGGTGTTTGGTAAGAACCTTTCCTTTGTTTCTGTTAACATTGTCCTTTGGACTTCTCCTAGGGGAAGTTGTGATTCCCCCTGGAATATTTTTTTTATCAGTGCTCACAGGAGAGTCTAGGCAACCCAAGGAAAGCACAATGCCCGGAACCAGTTAAAGAGATTGTACTTTAGATCAGCAGTCCCCAACCTTTTTGGCACTAGGGACTGGTTTTGTGGAAGACAATTTTTTCCATGGACTGGGAGTTGGAGGATGGTTTTGGGATTATTCAAATACATTACATTTATTGAGCATTTTATTCCTATTATTATTACATTGTAATATATAATGAAATAACTATACAGCTCACCATAATACAGACTCAGTGGGAGTGCTGAGCTTGTTTTCCTGCAACTTGATGGTCCCCTCAAGGGTGATGGGAAACAGTGACATCTGAAGTTGTTGCCATCACTGATCTGACAGGAGGTGGGGCTCTAGTGGTAACGCAAGCTACAGGGAGTGGCTGTAAGCATGGATGAAGCTTCTCTCATTAGCTCGCCACTCACCTCCTGCTGTGTGGCCCGGTTCCTCATAGTCCATGGACCTATACTTCTCCGTGACCCAGGTGTCGGGGACCCCTGTTTTATATTAACTCCTGGTGTTTCAGGTTTGTTTATTTCTGGGTGACTGACTCATGGGAGCATTCTAATGGGAGCATTTTCAATCATTACTGTTGCGTTTTCTGTAAGAAAGGCCATTATCATAACATGTTGTTTATATTCGTGGAAATGTCTAATTTGTTTGTTTCTGTCGGTAAGCCCCATACTCTGTAGCAGTGAAATCTGCAGTGAGCGTTGGGCACAGTTGGTTTTTCATACTGCTCCTTTCCATTTTCTATTTCTCCACCCCTGTCTCCACTGGAGAAACACTATAGTCAAAATGACACCTCCATACACCTCCTTGGACTCAGAAGAGCAGAAGAGACATACATGTGGATGTACATATTTTAAATATATATTCATATTTTTAAATGTATATCCATATTTTCAAAAATATATTATATATATATATGTACATTTATTTATATAATATTTGTAAAGACTCTTCGAAACTTGGTCACTCGCATCTTCTAGAATTAAATAGGGCTTTTTTTGTGTGAATTAAATTTGCCACGTAGGGATTTCAGTGAGTTGGCTTTGGTGATGAAGAGACTGCCACTTTTCATTTTCTCCTAATAACTCTGAAAATATTTTTTTTAATAAGTTTTGAGTCTGTATTATTAGGTAGGTAAGAATTTTGTCTTCCTGATCAATTAAAACTTTTAGATGAAATGACCCACGTTATCTTAAAGCTTCTTGTCTTAAAGTTTATTGTTTTTGTTGTTTATATTACCGAACAGCTTTCTTTTGGTTAGTTCTTTCTTGATGTATTGTTTTACCTCATTGTCTTCTCAGGTTCAACTTTATGTATTTCTATGTTTGAGATGTAAATTTTACTCAGTTTAAGATCTTCCTGATTTTTGGTATGGGGAATGATTTCTCATTGAAATATATACATTTTAAGTTTTATATTATGAGATTCTGGTCATTATTTAAATGTTCTAACAGTCAGTTCTGACATCTCTCTGGCCAAGGAAGTGGGATAGAGGGTGGGGCTGCCTTGTTATTGCCTAGTGGGGCAAAAAATTCTAGTTCCTAAATAGGCCTGCAGGGATACCTTGCTGGCTAGAAAGGGTGGGAGTGCCTCATTCCTGCTTCCATGGCAGGTTGTCAGGTGCCAGGTTGTTAGGTTGATGGGCAGTGATAAAAATCTGACTCTCTGATACCATCCCAGCACCATGTTACTGCAAAGCAAGGATGGAAATCCGGGCTCTTCACCTGGTCTCCATTGACTATGCAGAGTGGAGGCTCCATCCCACCCAGCAGAGGTAAGGACCCAGCCCCTCTATTCAGTCTTCTTTGATATCAACACTGCAAAGTGAGAATATTGGAGTGTCCCCATTGTAGCCCAGTAAGATGTAAGTCTAGGCTCTGTCCTGGGTCTTTGCTATCATGTGTGGGACCCATTTTTTTCCTGTGCTGTTTGCTCAGCGTTGAACAGTCGTTGTCTGAAAGTTCTTTTTTTTTTGCTAGGCCTTTTGTTTTGGTCCTTTGGCTTTGTTTGTTTGTTTGTTTGTTTGTTTGTTTGTTTACCCCTTTGGTGTTTCTAGGTTGCCAGCTTCTTCAGCAATAAATCTGAAATCCAAAAACCAAAAAGAAAACCTGGACACTGATCACTGAGTTGTTCCTTGGCTCTTAAGTGCCTCTGCCTATCTTTTCCTCCTTACCTTTCAGGGTCATCTCCTGTTTGTTTTATATATCATGTCCAATCATTTTAGCTGTACTTAGTAGGAGAATAGGAAAAGGTAAGTCTCCTCTATATTCTTGGAAGTGAATTTTCCAATGGATTTTTCTAAAAGAGCATTTTGCTTTTGTTATTTTTGAAACCCATTTTGAAAATACCTGGTTCAAAATGGAGCATTTAGTCCTTTTTTATTTAATGTAATTCATGATAAAATTATATATAACACTGTACTATCTTATATTGGGCTATTTATTACCCCTTTTATATGTTTCTCCATTTTGCTTTTTATTTTCACGTAGATTAATTGCTTAATTTTTCTCCTTTTTTAATCTACCCATTTAGAAATTATATACTCCATTTCTGTTACATTTTTTGTAATGACAATATACATGCTTCCCTTATCAAAGTCTAAATGTAATACCTCTTTTGCTTTCTTGGCCACATTAACCTGATTCAGCTTTCTCTTAGTTAATATTTTGTGGTTGTATATTTTAATTGCTTATTTATTCTGTAACACATTATTATTATAGTTTTGGATAGTTAATGTTTATTTAACTGTACTAATTGATTCATATGTTCTTCATTTCTTTTCAGAGCTGAGGCTCTCCTTTCCTACTTCCTAAAAAGCACCTTTCCAAATTTCTTTTAGTGAAAGACAGCTGAGTATAAATACGTTTGGATTTTGTTTTTATGAAAATGTCCTATTTTGTCCTGTTCTTGATACATGATTTTGTTAGGTACATAATCCTATTGTTTCATAATTTTCTTTCAACATAAATATATCAGTCTAATTTTAATTAGACTGACGTAGTTGCTGACAAGAAACCAGCTGTAGGCCTAAACTGTTGCTCCTGTGAAGGCAATTGGTCCCTTCTCTCTGGTTGCTTTTAATATCATTTCCTTGTCTTGTTCTTTAACAGGTTTACTATAAATATGTCTAGATATGATTTTGTTGGGTGTTTTGAATCTACTAATTTGAGTGCTTCAGTGGTGCTAGATAATTTTCAACTACCATTCCTTTAAATATTATCTCATATATGTCCCGTTTTTAAACTCCAAATAGATATGTAATGCTTTTTCATTTTAATTGTTTACATCTTTTATACTTCTTTTTAATTTTTGTCTCTTTGTCTTTCTATGCTACCTATAATTTGGATACTTTCTTCATATTTTTTTTCCAGTTCACAAATTCCTCATTTATGCATTCTTAAATCCATCCATTGTGTTTTTAAATTTCATGTCTAAAAATTATATTTGGTTTGTTTTAAATATGCTTTTTCCATCTCACACGTATGTACTCTGGCTTTAAAAAGTTTCTTTAAACACGTTAGACATAATTATGTCATAGCCTATGTCTGAAAAAGGTCTACCTTCTTGGAAATCCTTTTAAATTCTCTTGTCTTTCTGCTGGTTCTCCCATATGGTGCCTCTTTTCCTTTTGTTTTTAGTTTCAGTTTGTGAGCTGATGATATTCTACCAAATGAGAGGATTCTTTTGAGAAGATTTTTATTTGCTTCTATCTGACAACTAGGGAAAATTCTATTCTGGAGTATTTAATTATCATTCTTAACTTAAAGCTTTTCCAAATACTGAGGTAGTGTACATTAGTCTAGACTTTTGCTTCTAACTTCTCAGTAATGATCTTTCCCCTCAGTTCAGCACTAACTTGAGATACACATATTTCATTGCAAGCCTCTGGAGTTAGGGGCAAAGGATTATTTTTGGTTGACTTTTGCACCAAAATTTATCTCTTTGGAGTTATAATCTTTAATATCTCATTAGCCTGTGAAAATTAAAGCCTATATTTATTATACCTATTAGGCAAATAATCTCAGGGTCAAAGATGGCTTGAGAGTTTTGCTTACTTCTTTGGTTTCTAGTTTTATTTTTTTCTTTTCTTTTTAAAGATTTATTTCTTGTTTTTGAAAGAGAAAGAGAGAGAGAGAGAGAGAGAGAGAGAGAGAGAGAGAGAGAGAGAGAGAGAGAGAGAGAGAGAGAGATACAGAGACAGAGAGAAGGGGGAGGGCCCAGAACAGTCTCCATAGTTGCACATCATCGGTTTTTCCACATAGTTTGATTCCACAGGTGGGCGCGAGGCTGCACAGGGCAGGAACTGGGCTGGGGTCTTGTCCTGGTGAGAACTGAACTAGGGGCCCTCCCCAGTTCAGCATATGGGTCCACACGGGCCCGGGGCCGGGATTCGATCCTCGGTCCCTGGGGCTGCAAAGTGAGCACCTAACCCACTGAGCCATCCCAGCTTCCCCTGGTTTCTAGTTTTCAATTACAAATTTTTTTAACTTGATAATTTTCTTCTTGCTAACTTATTATTTCTTTTAATAATATTTACAAATATATTATATTTATATAAGAGATTATTAATTATTTTCAGCAAAATGTTGTTCTGGGTACTTAGCCTGTCATATTAACAATAACATAAATAAAACCATATTTGAATCTGAACTATAGTAACTATAATGGCCCTACTTGAAGCGTATTTCTATTTTTGTTTTATAGGTTGATTTTCTTTATTATCTTGTGTTTTAGCCTACGCTGACACCTTTTATTATTTTGTTTTTTATTCCTCTTTGTCTACAGAAAGGCTCCCAATTCTAATATATAAATAAATGTTCCATGTATTTATTTCTGACCTCTAGGACTAGGTTGTAATACCTGGAGAGTCAGGGCTATTACTTTTGTCTTTTTAATTTATTTTTAATTGGGTTAGTAAAAATAAGGTGCCCAATAAATCTTGGATTTAGTATATGTTAGACCAAATACAATCAGTATTCTTAAGCAATGGTAGCATTTACTCAAATAAGTTAATACAGTATTTTTAAAGACCAAAGTATAAAGTACATTTTGTTTGCTCACTCAAGATACTCTGAAAGAGTTAATTAAAATCTTAACATGACAATCTCTAAAATATGCTCATATGTAAACATTGGAATGTCTAGGTTTTTCTTCGCTATGAGATTTTATAGACGTATTGGATTTGTTAGGAAACCTAAAGTATGAGCCACTTAAATAGAACTTAAATGTTTGTGTTACTAGAAACTTGATGCAACTTCTGAAAGGATGGTTAGTCCAAAATTCATTCAGCACTTAATGTGCAGAATTCATTCATCGTGAATACTTTATGTCATCCTTAAAAAAACAACAACACAACTTTATCAGAGATTCAAATTCCTACAAGGCTCATTGTGATATGTCCATATGGTACATTTTGCAACTAACAAAAGAAGAATCTGCTTTATTCATTCATCTGCTTTCTTTATTTCTTTCATTCAGGAGTATTTTTAACAGAAAGAGTTTCAGTAATGGTAGAAACTGCAGAAATAACGTTGTGAATGCTTTATTGGATACAAATTTTGGAGGAGAGTGAGAAGCCTAAGTAATTCTGGCTGTTTTGCTTTGTATAACTGACCTATGTTTCTATCAGAAAGAGAGAAAGGTTTTCCTGTAGTGTTTTCTCTAAGGATAAAAGATTATTGTAGTTTTATTTTTTGTTGTAGAAGACTCAAGTTAAAATACAAACTTGAAGTGTAACTGTTAAAGTATACTAAGGCAATTTAATGAGCAGTTAGTCTAAACCAGCACTGTCTAATATAAATTTATTTTATGCCAGATATGAAATTTTAAATTGTTTAATAGTCACATTAAAAAAGATGAAAAGAAACAGGTGAAACTAACTTTTATATTATATTTTACTTTATACAAAGTATCTAAAATATTATTTCAGAATATAAACAATATAAAATTATTGAGATATTTTTCATTATTCTTTTTTTGTATAGGCTTCAAAATTCAGTATATATTTTATACTTTCAGCATCACTTAATTGCCATCCTAATATTGGAAGTATTTTATTTGCGTTTTGACTTCATAAAATAAACAACAGAAAATATAAATTCATATCTAAATTGTTCCAAACATACTTAAAATTTTCTAGTAACTGAAGTAAATATCAATTTTAAAATTTAAATATAAATTAATTAGAAGTGCATAAAATCCAAAGCACACTAGCCATATTTCAAGTGTTCAATAGCTCTAAGCCAATGTTAGATTTAAGAAATGAAGCCTTAATTAATACATACAAATGAGGTTAACATCATGTTACTGATGGTGATTTGGCTAAATTATATAATTTATATAAAACTGCACTTAAAAAAGCAATTTTTTTAGTGCTCTTCTCCTGAAGATGGAAAGTTATACACTAATTTGAGATGAGCATTGGTATAGTTACTTGTTCTAGATGTGCTCTTTCTAAGCTAGTCAGACTCAGAGTTCATAGACAACAACAACAAAGAAAAATCTAGGTTAGGTGTTGGGCATGGGCCGCAGCTCCAGAGTTCAGAGTCTAGGGTGGGGTGAGGCAGCTACAGCAATGCAATAGAGCAAAGGGATCTAGCTTTCACATCATAAGGCTCAGAGACTCAGAGTCTTGTTAACACCTGCTATCCAGTCAACCTGCAGCACTACACTGCCGGGTCCAGGTAAACATCTGTAGCTGAGAGGAGACTCCATAATCAGCTCTATGTATTATCTATCTGTGTACTATCTATCTATCTGTCTATCTATCTATCTATCTATCTATCTATCTATCTATCTATCTATCTATCTATCTATCTATCTACCTATCATCTCTATTATCTATCTATTTATCTATCATCTATCATCATGCAATATCTATCTATCATCATGTATTATCTATCTATCCATCCATCCATCCATCCATCCATCCATCCATCCATCCATCTAATCTATCTATCATCTATCATCATCTACCTATCATCTTACAAAGAACCATACCATGCCCTCTTGGTCTCATGTTAGAGGTGACATATGCGATGTTACTAGATGCGATATTTAGATATTATAACATTACAGGTAAGGGTTTGAATGGGCAAGAAGAGAATGTACAAATACCTGCTAAAATTCTCAAATTTGTTTAGCCAAGTTTCAGAATAGAACACGAGTGAGGTTACTATATGGAGCAGGAACAGAAGTCACATATTTTTGCATAGCTTTTCCCTGCCCCCCGACTCCCGCACCATTCTATATAGGGCATTCTGTACCTGGTCGCAATTTGTTTTCAGCTAAGATCTTGCCACAGTGAAAATAAAGGTAGGTTTTTTATCAGCCACTGCACTTTTTGCTGGGGCTTATAACACAATTTTAGAAGAGCTACACAAACACTGTTGGTACTGTCATTTAAAAATGTCTCCAAATGTGAGATTTTTCCAGTTTTTTAAATTGCCATCCTTCTACATGCTACCCTTTGGCAACCATTAGCTTGTCCCCTATATCTATGGGTATATTTCTATTTTGTTTTGTTTATTCATTTGTTTTGTTTATTATTATTATTATTTTTTAGTTTTATTGTTAAATTTTTTGAGGTGACATTGATTGGTAACAATTAGTTTCTGAATGTTGTTTTTTTCCCCTTAAATTCCAAATATAAGTGAAAACATATTATATTTGCCTTTCTCTGACTTATTTTAATTAGCATAAAACCCTCCAGGTTCATCCATGTTGTGGCAAATGGCATGATTTCATTTTTTATGACTGAGTAGTATTCCACATCTTTTTAATCTGTTCATCAATTGATGGACATCTAACTTACTTGTATAACATTATTATTAGTAGTTATGCTACAGTAAACATGGGGTACATATATCTTTTTGAATTAGTGTTTTGGATTTCTTGGGCTAAATACCCAGAAGGGGAATTGCTGGACTGCATGGAAGCTATGTTTGTAGATTTTTTGAAGAATGTCCATACTTTTTTCCATAGTGGCCTTACAAATTAGCTATCTCACCAATAGTACATGAGGAATGCTTTATCTACACATCCTCACCAATACTTATTTGTTCATTTATGTTCATTTATTGATGATAACCATTCTGAAAGGTGTGAGATAATATCTCATTATGGCTTTAATTTGCCTTTCTCTGATGATTAGTGATGGTGAACATCTTTTCATACATCTGTTGCCTATCTGTATATACTCTTGGAAAAAATGTTTATTTAGGTCCTCTGTCCATTTTTAATTGAATTGTACTACTTTGTGTGTGTGTTTGTTAAATTTTGAGTTTTTTTCTCTCTTTTTGGATATTAGCTCCTTAGTAGATGTGTCATTTGCAAATATTTTCCTTTTGATCTGTTGATGATTTCCTTCACTGTATGAAAACTTCAGTTTGATATAGTCTCATTTGTTTATAGTTTCCTTACTTGAGGAGATATATCCAAAAACACATATATTGGGATGTCCCATATAAGAGCCATGTCAAAGAGTGTACTGCCTATGTTTTTTTCTAGGAGTTTTATAGTTTTAGGTCTAACACTTAAGTCTTTAGCCCATTTTGAGTTTATTTTTGTATAGATGTAAGGAAATAGTCCAATTTCCTTTTTTTGCATGTTTCTGTCCAGTTTTTCCAAAACCAGTTATTAAAGAGACTATCTTTACCTCATTGTATATCCTTGTCTCCTTGGTCATAGATTAATTGACCATATAAGGAAGGATTTATTTCTGGGCTCTCTATTTTATTGCTGACATATACACACACACACACACACACACACACACACACACACACACACACACACACACACACACACACACACACTTTTATGCCAGTACCATACTGTTTGATTATTGTAGATTTATATTATAGTTTGATATCAGAGTGTGTAGTACCTTCCATTTTGTTCTTTTTCAAGATTTCTTTGTCT
>PVKE010036023.1:0-16591 GCA_004027555.1 Craseonycteris thonglongyai
GATTCTGAGGTGTGCATTGTGTTTGATGTGGTTCTTTTTGCTTTACGCATGAGTCTGTTTTCCCTCTGGGGGTTTGCCTATCAGATTTGCTTCTCTTTATTTTTTCTTTTGGGCTCAGTTGTGGGAGAAGGAGATTTTGGGAGAGGGTTGGGGGAAGCAGACAGCTTCTGTGTCCTGGGACACTTCAGGTTGCTGTCTTAGCTGTTAGATAGCAGGGTAGTAAAGGTGTGGCCACGGGTGGGAGCATGTGAGTAGGAGCTAGGGCGGGCCTGAGACACAATAGCAGATTCCTCTTTCAGCAGGGGGGCTGGTGGTTCAGTGTGGGAAGGGCACAGGAGCTCTGGTCTTTCCTTGGCCTGGCTGCCCCTCCTTCAATTGTATCTGTAAGCCACGCCCACAGGTCAGCACTTGGATGGGCTGGGGCTTGGCAGATGCCCTGGTTGGCCGCGCAGTCCTGCGCATAGGCAATGACACCGCTGCAACCCGGTCTGCAGCCCAGTTCTGCGTGCGGGCTTCAACGCCCTAGAGGCCCGGTGGGCAGGACACCAAAAGCCCAGTTGCACGCTCATGAGCTGGCAGCAGTGCTGCGGTGGCTCGGTGGGCAGGGCGTCCAAATCCCGGGTGCGTGCACGCAGCAATGCGCATCGGCCCAGTGGGCGGGGCGCAGAAGGCCCAGTGGCGCACTTGCGAGCTGGCAGAGGTGCCACAGCGGCCTGGTGAGCGGTGCACCAAAAGCCCAATTGCACCCTGGCAAGCAAGCAGCGGTGTCGCGGTGGCCCGGTGGGCGGGGCACCGTAAACCCTGTTGCTTGCTGGCAGTGGCGCTGCAGTGGCCTGGTGGGCAGGGCGCCGAAAGCCCTGGTGTGTGCACGCAGTGGTGCCGCAGCGGCCCAGTGAGCGGGGCGCCGAAAGTCCTGTGCACAGAGGCCGTAGCTCGTGCGGCAGCCACTCTATGATCCCGGCTCTTTTGAGCCGGATTCACTATAAGCACGTCCAATGCAGTTATGCCCACTCAAGCCTCAGCCCTCACTCCAAGAGCCCTGTCTTCAGAAGGTGCTCCTTCACAGTTAATTTCCTTCATAAATCAGGGGTGCTGAGCTGTTATGGGCTGGTGCCCTGCTCTCACCCCACCCGCCGGGAAGAACAGCCACCCTGCTCCACAGTCCCTGTTCCACTTTAGGCTCTGTGATCCGATTAGGGCACTGTGTGCTGTCCCTGGAGTTCGGATGTTAAATTGTCCGCAGTCTTGTGGGGATTCCATGTTCCCTAGGTCTCGGCTTCCAGCCCGCCCTCGATCCAGCTCCACTTTGACCATAGTCCCCCAATCCCCCTTTGTTTTTGCCAGCCCCGGGCCGCACTCCGAGTCTCTGTCCCCAAACCGCTGCTTCCCCTTTCCTCTCCCGCTCTCCCCTTTTTTCTCTAACCTTTGGGTGTTGTTCTGCATTGTGTGGTTCTCTTAGTTGAGGTTTCTTCTCAGGATTTCCCCTCTGGATTCCCCTCTGTTCACAAGGCCCTTCCCAGGCAGTTATCGGCGTTCTCCTCTCATGCCGCCATCTTTGATCTCCTCTACATATTTTTTATAGATTTATTTTTGTTGTTTTTGACAGAGAGAGAAAGACAGAGAGACAGACTGAGACAAAGAGAAGGGGGAGGGTCTAGAGCAGTCTCTACAGCTGCATGTCCTTAGTTTTTTAATATTGTTTCACTCCACAAGTGGGTGTGGGGCCACACCGAGCAAGAACTGGACCATGAGCCTCCTGAATGGGAGGCAAGCCCCATGCAAGCTGGGGGCCTGCTAGATGGGAAACACGTCCAGGGTGAGAGGGGAACTGTGGGCCTCCCACATGGGAAGCTCACCCTGGCAAGAAACAAACTGGGGGCACACCCCAACCCAGCACATGGGTCCACATGGGCTGGTGCAGGACACGATCCTCAGACCCTGGGGCTACAAGACCAACACACAATCCACTGAGCCATCCTGGCATTCCCCACAGGTATTTTGCTAAAGGTGGAACACCTGAAGTTATTTCAGTGTTTTAGCTTTGTCATTCTAGTTGATTAGCAGTTATAATTGATCTATAATACATGCTTTTCTCTATACCTGTGAACTGATAAAGCCCTTGATTATGACCTCAGCCTACTTTAAAGAGTAAATACAGGTGAGTATGAACATTACTTTTTCATTTTTTTACCTTTGACATTAAAGGAATAACTAATTGAAACTTTGGATGGCTTGCCATGTAAGCATGTGAGATAATCCATAAAGCTCAATCACTAATCAGTTTAGTTAACCAATGTTAAGACCATGATTGCATACACTAGATTGCTACCAAGTATAGCACCAACCAATCACCTTCACTTCTACTGGCCGACAATATGATGGCATGATAAAGAGCACAGACTCTGGAGCCTGATTACCTGGATTGTAATCTTTATATTTCCTGTTTACCTGTGTGATGTTGGAAAATGTATTCACCTCTGGGACTGTGTTTATTTTTCTGTAAAATGGAGGCAATAATAGAACTTGCAACCAAGTTTCCTCAAGGACTGAATTAGTTAATTTACACATTGACTGCTTAGAATAGTGTCTGAAAAATAGTATAGCCATTATTATTATCTAGGAGGAAGTTCTCCCATCAGAGAGAAGCCTTGGGAACTGAGGACTTGAAGTGACATCACTGCTGAAATACTTTGCCACTATTGTCCCTCTTATTATATTTATGAGAATGAGCAAGTGACTCCACCACTTAATAGGTGTGTGACTGTGGATAAAGTACACCATCGTTAGTCCCATGCTTTGTAAAACTGGGATAATAACAGTACTTGCATCACTGGTTATTGTGATTTAATAAGACAATGGATATATGAATGTTTTACAAATCTTTGATATTATTGACATTAACTGCCATTTTTGAAAATCCACAAAGAAATTAAGAGGGTATGTTAGGATTGAAAAATATAGTTTTTAAGTTGTGACTTGAATTACTGAAAGTTTAAACGAAAAATCTTGTAATAATGAGAGTCATTAGATACTGAGAGAGACTCAGATTTGGTAGAATTGTTTTTTTAGAAATGACATAATTGCTAAAGGCCTTTTACATGACAATGTGTTTGATATCTTGTTATTATATGAAAGTATTTATATATGAAAGTAATATGCTTAATTTCTCAGAAGTAAAAATGCAATTGCGTGACCACTAAAGACAGTTTTTAACAAAACACTGTAATCATTTTTATGCCTCTAGTGCTGGATACGCTGTTCTGTTCAATGGACCTTGAAAATTCATTAATGAGTTGGCTTTTTTTTTCTTAATTTTAATTGTTACATTTATTGTGGTGATACTGATTCGTAAATGTTACATAGGTTCTAGGTGTACAATTATACATTACATCATCTATGTTTGTTACTTAGGATATGTTCTTTCTAAAGTAATATATGACAGAGATTTACAATGTCAATATTATGGGACTTTGAAGATTTTCAGAAAACATTTTATAAGAGCTCTACTATGGACCTCTTGATGTGATTACTCAAAACAAATCCTGGGAGATCTTACCCAATAACTGTTGAATATTTTGAGTTTCTTTTACAGCTAGGCAATATTTTTCATAGATTTGGTTATAATGGGAAACTAAAGTACCTGGAGGTTGACAGTTTTCAATTAATTATGATAACAGAAGTAGTCGTTGTTGAATAAGGCAATGTTGGAGCTCACCGAACACCCCACTGTTTGAGGCACAAGGGAAGGCTCATTGAAGGTTAAAGGCATCTTAACACTGTTATTCTTTCAGATTGTTATGCCATCATATTCACCCATTTTGATTTATTATTATTCTTTCCCTTGATTTTCTCAGGACTCCAAGCCCATGGTTTTATACTGCACCCCTCTCAAACCTATCGGAAGGCTCCTTCAATTTACTAACCCTCAGCATGCAATTCCTTTGCTACACAGAAGTCATTTAGGTCTCTACACTCTCGACTTGGCTCCCCCTTTAGATCAATGTTCCAAAAGCTGCAGTCAGGAAATGTATTGACTAGTTTTAGCTCTTCAGGAAGGAGAAAATGTATTATAATAAGGCTTGGGCAAGTAAAAAATAAATAATTTTTTATATCATGAGAAAAAACGGTGTCATCATAGTTGCTTCTAAGAGTTAGTGAAAGTGCTTTTCTCTTAACTGTGACTAATATTTAGAACAATCTGAATTTGTTGACCATTATTTGGAGAAACACCAATGCATGTATACAAGTGCTAACAAATATAAGAAATATAAGTTTATATAGTTATCTTACTGAGTATTATTTGTTAAAACATAGAACATAGATAACTATATACATAACTAATTATTATAAAGTAATATATATGACTTTTGGACAAGATACAATCATCAGCTTTATAAACGTGCTTCTTGAGTGCGAACAAATCTTCTATTATTATTTTCTATTAGTAGTTTACTAAAATACTTAATTGTTCATCCAGAAGACCTAATTGCTCATCTTCTCCATTAGTACCCTGATGGACAGTAGATGAAGTACATCCCTACGTGTGTGTGTGTGTGTGTGTGTGTGTGTGTGTGTGTGTGTGTGTGTGTATACTCAGTCTTATTCCAAGAATATCTTTTTTTTTCTCCTTGAAATAAATTTAGAGAGCAGGTCAAAAACTCCTTTTTCACACATTTTTTTTTTTTTACTTTTTTTGACAGAGAGAAGTGGAAGGGCCCAGAGCAGTCTCCATAGGTATATGTCCTTAATTTTTTACATAGTTTCATTCCACAGGTGGGGACTCAGGGGTACACAGAGCAGAAAAGGGCTGGGGGGCCTCCTGCCCCAGGGCAGGAGCCGGACCAGGGTCCTCTCACATAGGAAGCTTGGCTCACTGAGAATTGAACTGGGGGTGCACCCCAGTTCAGCATATGTATCTGTACAGGCCAGGGCCAGGATATGATCCTCAGACCTTGCCATCTCCAACTCTCCTTTTTACTATCTTCAATTAAAATGTTCTTCAGTTGTACTTATATAATATGTACTTTGTATATAACTGTAAAACAATTTGTGAAGTCAAATATACATGTCACTTAACTTGATTCTCTGAATAAGGACTCCTCAATGCTTAAGTCATTTCTTGTTGGTTAAAGAAGTATATAAACTCTTTCTAGCAGAACTGCTTAGTTCATTGCCAAATCACCACTTACTTGAAACAAACAGGTGGTGAATTTTTCAAATACAGCACAGATCTTTAAAGAGTTCCCAATGATACAGGCAAATACAAACAGGGATTTCCTAGTGAATACTGGTATCTCTAAAAAAAATTCAGCTGCTTTGACCTTGTATTTGTTAAGGACATTCATTCATCTGGCCTCGATGTAAGGAGTATAGATTATGTAAATTTAGCTGAATGTAAGTAAATTAAACTATCTACTAAAATACAGTAACCATTAGCAATGCATTTTTCAGTGTTTGCACCAAGTTCTTTTCTTACATTGCCAGACAAAATATGAGAGTCTTAGCCTCAATTATTCCCAAGTCTAGAGTAACGTTCAAATACATTTCTAGCCATTAAAAACAGCCAGCTGCAGACTTACTTTCAAACCAGCTTTACTGGCTTTTGTATAAAAGTTTTGTAAATAACAGTAGATGAACAAGCAAAATGTCAAAGTTTTGCTCTGGGCCCTAAGCTGCTTTTCCAGTGGTGATTTTGCCTGTTTCAGAAGCTCTCTTCAAAAGATACACAAGTAATTGTGAATCTTTGCACAAGGTCAGCTATAGTCTGCTTCACAATGAAGAAAGTCAGTAAAAAATTCTAAGGTTAATATGTAGGAATGAATAAGACATGAGCTAGTTTTATTTGTCCAACTCAATTTAGGCTGTTTTTACTGATATGACTTAAAGTGTGCTTAATTACCAGCTGATGATGAGAACTTTTCTACTCATAAATGTGATAAATTACTAAAGTGGAGTTCCAAGCTGTGTAAATGAAAATACTGCCTCAGATGAAAAGAGGACAGTTGCCTGTACTTTCAGGAAAAGTTGACCTGGTGGGTAATTTTTCCATTTTTCTTATTAGTCACAAAAACACATTTTGAAAATACTTAAGCCCAATAGTTCCTAAACTGTGCTCAGCAGAGAAGCCTTATTTGGTTACTTCATAGGAGAGAGGCCCTGGAGAATGGGAACAAACTCTTCCTTAGACACCCAAAGCTAATTTTTATCTTTTTACATAATGTTCTTTTGAACAATGTTTCAATGAAGTTCATTAAAAAGAATGTGGATACCATCTCACTGAATAAATTCCCTTGCTAAACCTATGATTTTAACTTATTCAAAGTACTTTTACTTGTGAATTATTTTTCCTCATTATGGGTGGTGATTAGTGGACATAATTAGAATGTCTGCTCCACAATGAAGCTATTGCTTTTTGCAAAGCTGAGACTTGAATGTAGACTGAAGTTTTCACTTCTGGCACCATGCATAATCTGTCTGAAAAGCCTCTTCTTCTCTCTTTAAGTTCTGGGAAAGCATTTCTAAATGACAGGAATGCCTTAAAAGAAATGTTGAATATAATATATCACCTGAGTGTCCTGTTCCAAATAAAACTGCCAGACAGTTGAATGAAGATGTATCTTGAATAATCTGCTATTTAATTGCAGAGTTGGCAAGTGTGCCCATGTGCTAGGTTTACTGATAATCAGCATGAGCTATTTTAATTGCTATGACCTCAGTTTGCTAAAAAAAGCAAGGTCCTTTGCTCTAAATGTGGTCTGCAAATGTCTAAGCATTATGTTCTCTCGTACACCTGAAATTCATAAAAAATAATAATTTTCATAAAAGAACATATTGCAGCGTGTTTGAGCTGGAAATGAAATGAATTCCAGGACCCAAATGTGCTCTTTGTTCATTTAAAGGTCAAGGTAAATTAGAACAGTCATAGTCTAGTTCCTGCCCACTGGGTTAGGCAAGTCCTATAGGAACGCTTTTCACAGCATTGCGCCTAAACTCAAGGGATTCTTAACTGAGTCAAGACTGAAGAAATGTTTTACTCAAGTCATCTTGAGACTGCACAGCAAGCTTGTCCAACCTGTGGCTTTGTATGCCATATGTGGCCCAGGATAGCTTTGAATGTTGCCCAACACAAATTCATAAACTTTCTTAAAAAATTGTGAGATTTTTTTTTTGTGTGTGCCATTTTTAGCTCATCAGCAATTGTTAGTATATTTTATGTGTGGCCCGAGCCAATTCTTCTTTTTCCAATGTGACCCAGGGAAGCCAAAAGGTTGGACACCCCTGACATACAATTTAGGTGAAGAACCAGAATCACTGTTAAGAGAAGCCAGGTGGAAGACAAGAAAATGGTACAAAAGGTTAGAAATATGAATCAGAGTGAGTAATGGGTATAGTTCAGATGTAATAGATGTAACGGAAACTGCGTGAAGAAGGAAGCTGCATGTCCTCTTTCAAAATCATGGCTCAACCACTATGGTGTGGCTTTGGTTTTATATAAGTAACTCTTTTGTGCACTGGCTTTCCATTTTTTTAATAGGAATGCTGATGCCTACATTACAGATGTGTTTCAAAAACTCAATGTGTAAAAATAATTACCATGGTGTAGGCATATAACAGACATTCAATAAACAGTCCGCATTATGAGCATAGTAAGCCTTTTAGCATATTAGCAAATAAAAATATTTTTATTTTTCTGTTTCAACCAACTTTGCACTAAGCGAGTCCTAGAGATAGGGGTACTAAGAAAGCAACATGACAGCTGAGTACTTCAGAGAGTGGAATAAGGTTTACTAATAATAAAAGATAATTTTTATTCAGTGTTTCCTCTATACCAAGCATTATATCCATTATCTCATGTAATCCTCAAAACTACCAATAAAATTTCACAATAAGGAAATCCAAACTCAGAGGTTAACTTGCCCAGGGTGCACAATAAGTGGAAATAACTGTCCGGGAGTTGGAATTCAATTCCAAATCTGTGTGATCCCAGAACCCATGATACTTTTATTACATAACACTGCCCCTCCATAACCCACGTTGCCTATAAAGTCAATTTTTTCTTGCTTTAGAGGTTTTACGCACGAAGTTGACTCTGTCTTGAATACCCTGCCTGGTACCAGTTCCAGTCTTAGATAAAATTTTGTTACTGCTTGACCTTTCCACCTGCCTAAATTGAATGTTTTAAAATTATGGATTATTTATTAACATGCTTTCATTCCCTTACCTATCATTTAACAATTTATAAGTGGATAGCTAACTGCATACCATTTAATTATTTGTCTGTCCCAAATATACTGGAAGTTTCATGAGGGCAGTGACCATATCTGTTTCATTCACTGTTTTTGCCCAGCACCTAGGATTATGGCTGGCACATAATATAAAGTAGGCATCCAAGAATCAGGAGAATAGTGACAAATATTTTTGGAATGGTTACTGATGACTAATATTAATGGGCACAAACAGAACAGAACAGAGCAGCTAAGTGAAATTTCTTGGTAAGTATGTTTTATAGATAATAGCAACATCTGTGCAACATGCACTTAAAATGTGCCTGGAATATGCTATGGGCCTTATGTATATTACTTCATTTTATATTCTAAACAAATCTATCATGGAGGGGGCTATTATGATCTCTCTTTACAGATGCAGAAATGAAGACAAGTGGGACTAAGTAACTCTCTAATATTACAGAACTTAGTAAGTGCCCCCCCCCCCCCTTGCAAACAAAAGGAAAAATGTGGAATATAGAATAAATTGCCAATATCTCTTCAGGACTTCTACAGAGAAGTATAGAAAAATTTCCTGTGGGATAAAAAAATATGAGGGCTTTCGGGAATGTATATAGCCATGTAACCATTCTCATTATATTGACAATGACAATTTTTTTTCCTGACAACCCCTCATATACTTGAGTGTTTGTTTCTGCTGGCCTGGCAGATTTAATATTATAGAGATGCTATTTTTTCCTTAATTAATTTATAATTAAGATAATTACATTAAAATCCCAATGTAGGGGAAGCCGGGATGGCTCAGTGGGTTAAGCACTCACTTTGCAGCGCTGGGGACCGAGGATCGAATCCCACCCCGGCCTGTGTGGAACCACACGCTGAACTAGGAGCTCTCCCAGTTTAGTTTCTGTCTCTCTCTCTCTCTCTCTCTCTCTCTCTCTCTCTCTCTCTCTCTCTCCTCTGTCGAAAATAAATAAATATATAAAATACATTAAAAAAAAAGATTCTCAGGAAAATCCCAATGTACACCCCAATAAATTTAACAATAAAAGTAAATAAACAAATAAATAAATAAAATAAAGTGATGTTATAATTCATCTATAAGAATAAACTGGTGAAAGTATTCAGATGACAGATAAAAATGAAGAGAAATGTGGGCATATTTGTCATACTAGATATTAACTTGCTGTTGTAAAACAGAAATAATTCAAATATTTTGGTATTGGCTTAAGGATAGGCAGAGAGAACAATGGAACAGAACTAATAGCTGAAACCTTGTTGGATAAGTTGAATATAATGGGGGAGGCATAGAGTTACATTTTCACTTCATCCCACAAAACCAAATGAATTCTAAATGAGTCAAAAAAGAATATTTTAAAATATGGAATCATTAAAAAAGAACTAGAAGACAATATTGATTAATATTTTAATATATATTTTTATTATTGTTTTTGACAGAGAGAGAGAGAGAGAGAGAGAGATACAGAGGCAGAGAGAGAACTGAATTGGAGGAACTCCCCAGTTCAGCACATTGGTCCACACGGGCCGGGGCCAGGATTCGATCCTCGGTCCCCAGTGCTGCAAAGTGAGTGCTTAACCCCCTGAGCCATCCTGGCTTCCCTGATTAATATTTTAAAGACCTGATTACAGAACCTTACTAAGCCTGAAAAATATTATATAAAAATTATTATATAGGACTAAATAAAAATTTAAGTTTTCCATAAATAAAGAAGCATTGCATTGAGAAACCAATACATCTGGGGGAAGGAGTAGAAATAAAACAGAACAAACCTTGTGCACATGAAAAAATATACAAATGGCCAGAGATTATTAATTTCCCCTGAGTTAATGTATAGTTATTTTTAATTTTAAATGTTTAATGCACTATAAACAAAAATCACAAATAAAAGACCAGGAAAATGGTTTTAAGACATGCTAGGTAGAGATGTAGATGTGATATAAGACATACTACTGATTAAGTAATAAATTATCATCATCCTGTCCAAGGTTGGGTTCCCTGGGAACCAGATTCTGAGGGGGAAATTTTCATGTAATATGTTTACTGGGAAGTACTGCTGGAAAAAAACACCTTTAGGGCATAAGAAGGGCATAAATAGACAGAGGGAGGAGCAACATGCCTTTCTTCATGGCCTCCCTTTCCTCCCAGAATAGTGCTAAAGCTGGGAGAGCCCTTCAGAGATGATCATCTTTAAGGCAGGGAGCCAAGCCTTTACCCCTGCAATGAACAGTCACTGGATAAGGACCACCATTGCCATTCCACCCATCCTTTTGCATGGATTTACCTGAGAGTTATGAGATATCAACATTCTTGGCAGCTGGGGAAAAAAAAATGTCTTGGTCTTGAAAAGGGGATCTGGGTGACATACCATGGCATCAAATACAAAACTCAATGGAAAGGTGAATGAAGACTAGGAATAGACAAATCCTCCAAAATTAAATTTGTTTGACCAATATTTATTTTATTGTTTTTGACAGAGAGAGAAAGACAAAGAGAGAAGCATAAGGGCCCAGAACAATCTCAATAGTTGCACATCATCAGTTTTTGACATAGTTTCATTCCACACAAATGGGCACAGGGCTGCACAGGGTGGGAACTGGGCTGGGGCTTCCTGCATGGGACATATGGCCCTGCCAACTGGGTTCCTCCCACACAGGAAGCATACCTCGGGCAGGACCCGAACCGGGGGCCTCCCCCATGGGAAGCTTGCCCCAACATGAACTGAACTGGGGGCATCCAACATGGGGATCACACGCCAGTTCAGCATATGGGTCCACATGGGTGGAGCTGGGACTTGATCCTTGGACCCCAGGGTTGCAAGGCAAGCATTCAACTTGCTGAGCTATCCTGGCATCCCCTGTATGACCAATAAAAATGAAAAAAATAAACAGTGCCACTACTACATAAGGACATGCACATCAAGATAGCAATATTCATTTATTTATTTACTTACTTATTCATTTAACCAACTAATTAGCAACTTAAATAATATACTCAATGTTATTGAGAATACACTGAGATTGGGGAAGCTGGGATTGCTCAATGAGTTAAGCACTCACTTTGCAGCCCTGGGGACCAAGGGCAGAATCCTGGCCCGGCCCCGGCCCCTGTGGACCCATATGCCAAACTGGGCTGTGCTTCCTGTGCGGGAGGCTCCCAGTTTGGTTCTCACCGCCAGGTTTGGCTCCTGGCTCGAGAAGGTGTTCCTTCCATGCAGAAAAGCTTCATGCCCAGCGTCTGCCCTGTGCGGACCCCACCCACCTGTGTAGTAGAATGAATCCATGTCAAAAACTGATGACCTACAACTATTGAGACTGCTCACGGCCCTCCCTCTTCTCTCTCTCTCTCTCTCTCTCTCTCTCTCTCTCTCTCTCTCTCTGTCAAAAACAATAAAATAAATCTTTTTTTATTGTTTTTTTATTGTTTTGACGAGAGAGAGAGAGAAAGAGAGAGATACAGAGACAGAGAGAACCAAACTGGGGGAACTCCCCAGTTTAGCATATGGGTCTGCACGAGCCAGGGCCGGGATTTGATCCTCCGTCCCTGGCACTATAAAGTGAACGCTTAACCGACTGAGCCATCCCGGCTTCTCCTAAAATAAATCTTTGAAAAATAAAAAATAAAAAGAGATCAATGATGAACTCAGTAATAATAAAAAGCAACAATAATGACAGAAATTATAATGAAGTTAGGGATATTCACTGAATGCTTACTTGAGTGTCAGGAAGCATGGAAATTCCTTTATGGGAATAATCTCTCTATTTACCCTCATAAAACTTCTGATGTCATAGATATTATTTATTCTATGCTGCAGGACCACTACTAAGATTAAATGAGGTAGGATACAAAGAAATATTTTTTGAACTTAGACACCTGAATTATTACTAGCAAATTTGATTGTCTTCCCCAAATAGCATATAATTGGTCCATTTACAATCTTTGTGCCTAGATACCAGGATGCAAGCACTGTAATTATTAATTAGCCTTCCTTCCCTCATTCAGCAAAGATTTATTAATTGCTTGTTATGTGTGAGACACTGTTGTGATGTGAGATAGATCATTGAGAAAACAACAACAGTAACAACAACAAACAGATATCTCCACAGTCATAAAGGTTTCATTTTGCTGGGAGGAGAAAGGAAAGGAAATAGGTGAACAATTCATCTTAGTTTTCCTGGGACTGCTCTGGTATTAAAATTGAAGAATACCATACCACCCCGTGGAAATCCCCTCAATTTCAGGCAAAAGAAGATAGTTGCTCACTCTAGAGAAGACACAATGAGTGAAAGACAAGCCATGCTAAAATGTGACAGGCGATATGAAATAAAAATGTATAGCAGGGTAAGGGGCATTGGAGAGCTGAGGACAGGGGTCAGGATGCTGAATTAAATAAGATCAGCATAGGCCTGATTGAGTGTGTGATATTTGAGCAAGGATTTGCAGGAGTTTAAGGTGTCAACCCAACAACTATCTGGGAAGAAGTGAATTCAGACAGAGGAAACAGCCAGGGGCAAAGGCTGGAGATCTAAATATCTCTCATAAGTTTTGGTTTCAGGTGTATGACTATGCGAATCTGGAGACACTGTCAAAAATCCCTTTCCACAGTGTAGCTGAAGGCCCAGATTCCAAAGGAAAATTCTAGCAGCCAGAGTGTGAGGAGCAGGGAGGGAAAGCTAGATGCAAATCAATGCTAGTACCTGTCTTGCTTTTAATGGCGAACTGTTGAGACAATATGAGGTGAAGAATGAGAGAACATTCCTCACAAGTAACCCTTGTTAAAATTCATAGTTACAAAATAGTCATGGGGATGTATAGAACAGCATGGGGCATACAGTCAATAATATTGTAATAACTCTGTATGTTGTCAGATGGGTACTAGATTTATCAGGGTGATAGATGAGAGGGGAATTGCAACACAGAGTGAAAAAGAGTAAAGAGATTATGAAATGCAAAGTGTTATTTACAAAATAAAAAATATATAGTCATATGATAAGAATGATGTATAGTGTGTCAAGTAGGTACTAGACTAGTCAGTAGGATCATTTCTTAAATTACATAAATGTCTAATCAGGATGATATACACCTGAAATTAATATAAAATAATATTGAACATCAACTGTAATTGAAAAAATTTAAAAAGAGATGTAAAGGTGAAAGGAATTAAGAGTTCCAAATTTCTAGGTATAAACAAGTAACTCATTGGGATGTAATGTAAAGCATATGGAATATAGTCAATAATGCTGTGATAGCGTGGGATAGTGTCAGATGGTTGCTAGACTTATAACGGTGACCATCCTTCTATGTATATAAATGTTGAATGGCTATGGTGTACACCTGAAGCTAATATAATATTGCATTTAAGTATATTTTAAGAAAAATCTTTAAAAAAGAAACTGATTAAAGCATTTCCAAATTTTATTTAAAAATTTTAAACATCAAAAACTCACCAACTCACAGTCTATGTAACAAGTTAGTGATTCATACCGAGTCATAGTAAAAATACTAAAATGCATTACAAAGAGAATAAAGTCATAAAACCAGTAAGAGAAAAACTTAAGTATAAAAGAACCCTACTAAGAAAAAGAGCTGAGTTCTAATCAGAAATATTGGAAGTTAGAAGGCATTTGGAATATGCATATTCAAAGCACTAAAAGAAAAAAATATTACTGAGAATCTTACCTCTAGCCAAGTATCTTTAAAAAAAAACAACAAATAAAACGCAGACAAAATAAAGAAATCCCCACATAAACAAAAACTGAATTTGTTGCTAGTGAACTCAGCTTACTAGAAATACTAAAGGAAGCTTCTGGACCTGAAAGGAATTAACTCCAAATGCTAGTTCAATCCCTCCTTACCTACCAAAAGAGCACATATGAAAGAAATTATATAATTAGAGATAGCTCAGGAGGTTGAATGCCTGCCTTGTAACTGCAGAGTTCAGGGATCAAATCCTGGACCTGACCCATGCAAACCCACATGCTGACATGCAGCACAACTGGTAACCACTGGGATGGAGGTGAAGGTTTTCATCCCCTATGCTGGAGTCCCCCAGTTTGGTCCCCCTCCCCACTGTGCAGCCTCACATCCAACTGTATGTAATGAAACTATGTCAAAACTGAGGATATACAACTATGGAGACTGCTCTGGGACCTCCCCTTTCTCTCTCTCTCTCTCTCTCTCTCTCTCTCTCTCTCTTTCTCAGCGTCTCTCAAACAATAAAATAAATATTTTTTTTAAAAAAGTAATTCAATAATTATAAAAGTATAAATAAAAATAAATTTATTCTTATTTATTTTAATTGATTTAAAAATGACTGTATAAAACAATATGTATTCTATTTGGAGGCATATAAAATGTAGAAAAGTAGTTCAGGGCTATCTGGAAAGCATTCAGCCATATAACCTTTCTTGTTATACAGGCAATGGCTGGATTTTTTTCCAGATACCTCTTCTATATTTGGGAACAATATCAAAAAAGAGGTAGGTAGGAGTAAAGTTGTATTGGAGTAAGACAAATACACCATACTTCAAATAAAATCCACAGGAACAAATAGAGAGAACCAGAAATAATAATAATAATGTATGTTAATATAACAAACTCTGTAAACACATTCTTGCTCTCCTTTCTTTTCTAAGCTTTTTTAATAGACATAAAATTATAAAGTAATCATTACAGCAATGTATTGTTGGTTTGTTTTTTACATATAAAGATGTAATGTGCATAACTGTAACAGTACAAAAAGGAGGAAGAGGAAATAGAAATATATAAGTATAGGAGTAATATTTCAGAACATACTATGTCACATTAGAAATGAAAAGAGGGAGGATCAAAGATGGCAGCATGAGAGGAGAACGCCGATAACTGCCTGGGGAGGGCCTTGTGAACAGAGGGGAATCCACAGGGGAAACCCTGAGAAGCAACCTCAACTAAGAGAACCACACACCACAGAACAACACCCAAAGGTTAGAGAAAAAAAGGGGAGAGTGAGAGAGGGAAAGAAAAGCAGCGGTTCGGGGACAGAGACTTAGAGCGCGGCCCGGGGCTGGCAAAAACAAAGGGGGATTGGGATACTGTGGTCAAAGTGGAGCTGGATCGAGGGTGGGCTGGAAGCCGAGACCTAGGGAGCGTGGAGTCCCCACAAGACTGCGGACAATTTAACATCCAAACTCAAGGGACAGCACACAGTGCCCTAATTGGATCACAGAGCCTAAAGTGGAACAGGGACTGTGGAGCAGGGTGGCTGCACTTCCCGGCAGGCGGGGTGAGAGCAGGGCACCAGCCCACAACAGCTCAGCACCCCTGATTTACGGGGGAGATTGACTGTGAAGGAGCACCTTCTGAAGACAGGGCTCTTGGAGTGAGGGCTGGGGCTTGAGTGGCCACAGCTGCATTAGACATGCTTAGAGTGAATCTGGTGATGTCAACAGAGCCTGGAGCATAGAGCAGCTGCCGCCCAAGTTACAGCCTGTGTGCACAGGGCTTTAGACGCCCCGCCCACCAGGCCACCTAGGCGCCGCTGCCAGTGCGCAACTGGGCTTTCGGGGCCCCGCCCACCGGGCCGCCACGACACCTCTGCTTGCTTTGCCAGCACGCAATCGGGCTTTTAGAGCCCTGCTCACTGGGCCGCTGCGACACCGCTGCCAGCGTGCAAGTGCACAACTGGGCTTTTGGCGCCCCTCCCACTGGGCCACCGCGGCACCGCTGCCTGCTCAGGAGCACACAACTGGGCTTTCGGCGTCCTGCCCACCGGGCCTCTGGGGCGCTGCAGCCCGCGTGCAACTGAGCTGCCGACCGGGTCGTTGCAGTGCCATTGCCTGCGCGAGGGACTGTGCGGCTGACTGGGGACTCTGCCAAGCCCCAGCCCATCCAAGTGCTGCCATCCGTGCATGGCTTACAGATACAATTGAAAGAGGGGCAGCCAGACGGTGGACAAAAAGACCAGAGTTTCTGCACCCTGCCCACACAGAAACACCGGCCCCCATGCTAAAAGAGGAATCTGATATTGTGTCACAGGTCCGCCCTAGCCCCTACTCATATGTCCTCACCCCTGTCCACACCTTTACTACCCTGCTATCTAACAGCTAAGACAGCAACCTGAAGTGTCCCAGGACACAGAAGCTGTCTGCTTCCCCCAACCCTCTCCCAAAACCTCCTCCCACAACTGAGCCCAAAAGAAAAAATAAAGAGAAGCCCATCTGATAGGCAAACCCCCAGAGGGAAAACAGACTCATGCGTAAAGCAAAAAGAACCACATCAAACACAATGCACACCTCAGAATCCAAAGCCCCTCCAGAAGATCAGGGGCAGTCTTTAGTAAAGGACCTTGCACACTTGGAATCAAATCTAA
>PVKE010036024.1:0-16591 GCA_004027555.1 Craseonycteris thonglongyai
GTGGGTGCGGGGCTGCACAGGGCAGACACTGGGCCGGGGTCTCACCCCGGTGAGAACTGAACTGGGGGCACTTCCCAGTTCAGCATATGGGTTTGCACAGGCTGGGGCTGGGATTCGATCCTCGGTCCCCAGGGCTGCAAAGTGAGCGCTTCACCCTCTGAGCCATCCCGGCTTCCCAACACTCTTCCTTTCTTGGCATTAAAAGCAAGTAAGCAAGCAAGCAAGCAAGCAAGTAAGCAAGCAAGCAAGCAAGCAAGCAAACAAACAAAAAACACAAAACTCTTGTAATGGCTAAATTTGAGGGAATTGATTAAAGCTTAATGAGTTCATTTCATGGTGATTAAGTTGAATTGACACAAAATGACTGCATTGACTGTTCAGCAGTCCCATTCTCAACAGCAGGGCCTATTTTCCACTTTTATTGTAGAATCTCTTCATCTGCATGGCTGACTCCTCCCAGCATGTGATGTGTTTCAAAAGCAGAAACTACATTTTGTTCATCTTTCTATGTCTCACATAGTACCTGGCAGAGCATCTGCATTTGCTGAATAAAAATATCTCTGTTAAATCCATTTTTTTCCAACTATAGATTTCAAACTGTGGGTCAGGGCATTTCACTTGCAGTTAGATATGGGATACCTGTGGTTAATGGTATCCTGTGGGATACCATTTTTTTTAAGTGGTAATTCATTGGCTTTTTTCGCTGTTATGGCAGTAGAACTAGATATAGTCACAGGTTCTAACAAAGAAATAATGCTTTTTATTCTGTTTAGAAAAGCTTCATCAATTTAGATTTTCAAGCATAAAAATTTCCATGGTTTCCTTTTGATGAAATGGATGCAAAGTTGGAGGACCAAGTAAGAGGGTGAGTAAATTAAGAAAAACTTTATCTCAAATGCTCAGATATTTAATCCAAATTCCTTTAATATAATTTACTAGATTTCTGTGAGGGCAAAATTGAGGTGATCATTGAGAAAGCTCTTTGGAAATACATTTGTAAAAAGTAAAATTTTTAAAGCAAAAATAAGGCCTTAAAAACACAGAACTTCTGGTATTTTGACAATGTATATGCTATCTAATGAAGATTAAAGATTAAGCCTTGCTCAGGTAATATCATCTAGTAGGAATACCTAACATAACATTTACCACTTTAACTACTTTTAAGTATATAGTTCATGATGCTATGTAGCCATCACCACAACCTTTCTCTAAAATTTTTTCAACATCCCCATCTGAAACTTCGTACCTAGTAAATAATAACTTCCCACGCTCCCTTTCCCTCAGCCCCTGGTAATCTCTCTATTTTTTTTTTTTGCCTATTCTATGTACCTCATGTAAGTGGAATCATATAAGTGGAATCATACAATGTTCTTTAGTGTCTGGCATATTTTACTTAGCATAATCTTTTCTTTTTATTTATTTTTTATTGTTTTTGAAAGAGACAGAGACAGAGATAGACAGAGAGAAGGGGGAGGGCCCAGAGCAGTCTCCATAGTTGTATGTCATCAGTTGGTCCTCGAGCCAGGGGCTGAACCCGGGAGCGAGTGCTGAACTGGGGTGCTGAACTGCATGGGAAGCACACAGTTCAGCATATGGGTCTGCACTGGTCGGGGCTGCGATTCAATCCTTGGTCCCCAGGGCTGCAAAGCGAGCGCTTAACCCGCTGAGGCATCCTGGCTTCCCCATGAACTAATGTTTTCAAGATTCATCTATGTTGTAGCATGTATGAGAATTTCATTTCTTTCTGAGGCTGAATCATATTTTATTGTTTGTATATGCCACCTTTTGTTTATTCATTATTCATTCATTGGACACTGGAGTGTTTCTACCTTTTGGCTATTGTGAATAACACTGCTACGAACATTGGTGTACAAATATCTGTCTGAGTCCCTGCTTTCTATTCTTTTGGATACATACCTAGGAGTGGAAAAAAGCAGAACTGTAATTAAACCTTCATTTTCTTTTGTACTTTTTTGGTTATCCAGAGCAAGTACATCTCCTCTGTTCATGCCCTAAAGAGTAAGCAGTTACTTGCTTCACCTTTGATGTTCTGTAGGCCTCTTCCCTTTCTCCTAGGCTTCCCCTCCTCCTCGGAATTTGATACTTCAAGGTGCAGCTGCACAGGAACCTGAAATTTGACTCTAACCACTATATGCCTATAAGAGGGTCTCTTTCAATTAGGCCTGCCAATTGGCATGACTTTGGGAACTGAAAAATTAAGGTGAGCTAAGAGAAATTTAGTTGAGAGTACATTTAAATAGAAATTTAATAGAAAAAGGAAGTGTCATGTATTATAGAGAACTATATTTGAGTTCAGCTTTAATTTAATTATTGATGAACAACTATCTGCTGGGCACATTTAAGATACAATAGTGAATGAGATAAGCACTTTATTTTCAAGAAGCTTACATTTCAGAGGAGGTTGCATAGATATTTAGTAAGCAACAAATAACTATACAACAGCACTATGACAATTCATTTGTTTATTGAACATTCAGCAAGCACCTACTAAGCACTGTTCTAGGTCCTGGGTATACATCGGTGAACAAGGCAAAGTCCCTGATTTACTGAAGCAGACTTTTTAGTGGGGAGAACTCAACAATAAACAAGAAATATGCAGTAAATTGGCTGTGTTGTTTTCATACAGAGAAAAATAAAAATAGATAAGGGTTGGAGAGTTGTGTATTGTTATAGGTGGGCTGACCAGGGCGGCCTCTTTAAGCCAATGACTTTGAGCAGAGATCTGAATAAAGTGAGTAAGATAGTCAAGGGGACGTGTGGGTGACAAGAGAGCCTGGAAGAGGATTAGTGGCAACTGCTGTCATGTTATATTCCAGAGATGGGAAAAGAGCTCTGGGGCTTTAAATGAACTCAAAGATCTATCTGTAAGAGACACTTACATTTTAAAAGGAAGATTATTTCAGCATGACAAGGAATCAGTGCTAGGAATCTGTCTCTGTTACACACACACACACACACACACACACACACACACACATTATAAATGCTTCTGTGCATGGGATAAACATGAGGAAGGCATATAAGCCTTTCCTCTATCCCATCTACTTTCTTCTCCTATTAGGATTCCTCATTTTCTCAATGTTGGCAGTTAACAAAAATAGTTTGATTAAATCAGTTGACTTGTACATGAAAAACGAGAGCATTTTAAACCAATTTAGAGCTTTTTAAAGAAGCATTTAAAAAGAATATTTTTAGTAAGCCAAAGAAAGTCCTCATTAGTCTTAAAATTTCAGGCAAAATGAAAAGACACATGAACTTTTTCTGGTATCAGAAACTTTTGGGCAAATGAAACAAAATCACAACATCTAGTTCTTTAACATGGTCTCACACCTTTATAGCGTATAGCTCTGTTTGTGTGTGTTGTGGGAGGGGTGCCTTGCAAAACTGAAAACACAGTCCTTATCATTCTCACCTCTGCCAAGGCACTCTGTAAGTGAGGAGGGAAGGTAGCAGACATTGTAGAGTAAGTGCTGGTGGATGGTACCAAACCCAGTCTCTAGCAATCTCCATGAGGGAGAGACCAGAGATGTTGGGCAGATCAGAAAGGGTTTTAGGGATGGTTCATGTGCTATGGTTCTTTAAGGATAGGTTGGGAAGTAAGGGGATGAAGGGAAAGGTGTCTCAGAAGGAGAAAATGGCTTGAACAGAGGCCATGTGGGGCTATGAGGTTGATATTTAAGCAATGGAGAAGGGTGTTGATGAACTAGGACAGAGGATCCAGCTTAGAGATTGAAGGAATAACTGGAAGAATCAATGGAAAGCAAAGAAGGAAAAGAGAGCTCTGCTTTCCTTATGCAGTAAATTGTTTTCTGACTCACTTTATCAGACTATAGGCAGAATCATCTCTTGATTCCCCATATATCTGCTGTTAGTGAGGCAACCATAGATCTCAAGATGTTTCTTGCAAACAAAGAACACTATCTTCTAAAAGCTGCATTTTTTTTATTGTTGATAGGCAAGCTTATTATAAAAAATGTGAGCATACAAAGGGTAAGAACCAATAAAAAATTTCTCCTAGGGACCACCAGCCCCTCCACTTTACACCATTCCTCAGAGGTAACTGCTGTTCATTATTTCTTCTTGCTTAGCCTTCTTGCTCTCATTAATTCAGTCAGTGAATATTTACTGAAAGGACATTGGGGGCAAAACAGTGAACAAAAGGTCTCTAGGAGCTTATAGTTTAGCGTGAAGAAATGGTAAACAAGCACTTTTAAAGTATTTTTACCAAATGGGATTTGACTACTCATATTTGTATTCTTCTGCAATTTCTCTTTTCACTTGATAAAACCTCATGGACATCTTTCCAAGTCAGTCTGAAGAGTCCTACTTCTTTCAGTGATAATAGCTAATAGTATTTATTGAACATCCACTACAGTCCAGGCACTGTTTTAGTCACAACAATCCTCTATGGTAAGTACTATAATTGCTATGTTTTTATAGATGAGGAACTGAGGTCCAGAGAGGCTTGGTAACTTGCTTAGTCACCTGGTCAGTCACTAGTGGAGCCAGCTTTGAACCAATGATCTGATTCTTCACTTCAGTTCTACTCCCTCTTGATGTCTGCATAGTACTGCTTTGTATGGATGTACCTTAACTTGTTTAGCCAGTTCCCTATATTTAAGCCATTTTTAGTTGTCTTCTATCACAAACAGTGCGATAATAAACATTTTTACAGATATGTTTGCACATATTTGTGATCATCTATAAGGTAAATTCCTAGGAGATGGAAACATGCATTTCTATATTTGATAATCACTATTTAGTATCCCTTGAAAATATTTTACCAATCTCTACTCCCACTAACAGAGTTGGAAAAGACACTGATGTCCTTCTATCTTCAACAAAAGGAATTGCCAAACTTATAATAATAGTTGCTAATATGATAAATGAAAACATGGTATAAAGGTTTAAAATTTTGATAAATGAAAACATGGTATAAAGGTTTAAAATTTTGATAAATGAAATATGATAAATGAAAACATGGTATAAAAATTTAAAAGTTTTTTTTTGTATTAAATATTTTAAAGAAATGATTGTTTCATTGGATAGGCTGTTATTGTTTTTTGTTTGTTTGTTTGTTTTTTATCACACAAGGAAGAAAGCCATCATTCTGGTTTCAAGAATCTGAAGTTTATGGAGTTTTTTTCTCTGAACTGGCTCTGTGGAAACCTGAGAGCTTAGTATCAGGGACATTCTAGAAGAATAGAGTTGACAATGCACAGGGGATTAACTAACTCTGATTATAGAGACACGATTAAAACATATTTGGTTTCTATACTTAACTGCAAATCTGATGCAACTTCTGGAAAATTCAGAAATGGCTTTAAAAGGAGCCTTTCATTTAAAAACAGTGACAAATCAAAATATTTTTTTTTTTACCTAATCCTGTCTTATAAAACAGAACCCTCTCAAAGTGATTCTGAACTACGAAGTTAAATTTGTTCCCTATGGGCATTTGTTCTTCAGCATCCTCAGGGTTAATTATTTGCTTCCTCTGAGCTGAAATTAAGGATGTTGGGAAAGAAAGGTCATTGCTCTGTGTATTAAATGTTGCTTGAGTGTGCTTAGCTTTTGTTGATAAGAGAGTTGAACTCCCCCTTGTAATGATTAAAAAGTACACTAACCATGGTTAACTCCTTCACCTCTAGGAAAAACAGGTGGGAACTCCAAAGATGTTTGCTGATCCTCCTCAGCTGAGGGCTGACAAAAGTTTGGTAAGCAGAAGTCTGGGCTGGTGACCCCTTTTGTTGTCTGCTTCCGTCCTTCTGAACTCTTGGTTCCCACAGAGGAAGCCGTCCTCCTGAAGCCAGCCTCTAGAGACCTTCCATTTGTTTCTTCAAGACTAACCAGTTCTGCCCTGGCAGCAGCAGCAGGCAACTGTAGAAGGAGAGACTCTTTTGGTCTTTTGGTATATATATATATATATATATATATATATATATATTTTTTTTTTTTTTTTATTTTTATTTTTTTTTATTTTTTTCAAGGACTGTTTCCTCCCCCAGTGAAACTGCTTTCCTACAATGTCTTCCTCTTTTTCTGATGAGGTGCTGATTCTGATCTGCCATTTAGCAGCTTCCGGTAGTGGTCAGTGGTCAAGAGTGTTTTTCCGGGACTTGATCGCAGGTTTTCATGAATGTCCTCTGGAGAACCAGCTTGTTTTCTGTGTAATTACTAGAGCTTTCATAAGAGCCTGGCCTTCCTCACCGATCTGGTCATGAAATGGGTACCTGTTTGATCTTCCTGAACTGCTGGGAAATCTCCCTTTGGGGAGAGGGTTAGGTCCAGGCTGAGGTGAGTCGGTGGGGAGCTTTTGAGGGCTGGTGAGATGAAGAGACAACTTAGCTCTGGGCTGTTTAGAACTTTGTTTCTCTTTTCAGGTTGCTGTTTTTATCTTCTATGTGGGTTGAGGTTTAGCAAATAATCTTTATTATTTTCCTCTTATTAAAAAAAACAATATTTGGGGAAGTTAATTAGGTTTGGGAAATAGGACATTTTCTTTTTTTCCTTTGAAATTCAAATTTTTATTTCGTTATCATTACTTATTAAATGGCCAATGGGAGTAACCTCAAATATGGATATATTATTCTTGGTTTGTGAGTGTTTGTCACTTCCTTTTGTAGGAGTTGGTTTTAGTTCTTTTCAGGGGGTGTGTTTCCCGTGCACCAATTCAAGATACTGTTTATTCTGTGACCAGTTAATGCTTCAGACATAAACAGTTTGTAACTAAGCTCTCTCTCTGAGGCGTGAGGGGTCTTTTCAGTGCTGAGATTTGTCTGCACAGAAGAATGGATTCTTCTAGCTGGTTTGCTGATAGACATGAGAGTCACAGGTCCCTGTCTAACAATTTAGCTGTTTTGAAGAAAAAGGAAGCTGGCAAGAAACATTAATTAGGGGATGAAAGTTTATTAGAAAGATGAGAAAATATAGTATCACATATGGGATTACCCACACCTGTGTCCATGAACTGTCACCTTTGCTCAGGTGTTGTTCCATAGTAGCCTGTCCTGCAAAACGTGAATTCAGGATAATTCTTAAACCTGTATTTATCTATCTTGTGCTTTTATATTGTTTCATTATGCATGCATCATTGAAAGCATAGCGCCAAGTGATGTTTTTGTGCCCCGTGTGTGTGTGTGTGTGTGTGTGTGTGTGTGTGTGTGTGTAGAAGAGGATTTGATTTTATTCTTACATGGTAAATTAGAAATCTTTTATTCAGCAGGAAAAGACTTAACCTGTCATTTCAAAGTAAATTGGAAATTGTAGCTCTCCTTGAAATAAAATTTCTTAATGTATGTATTCTAGATGCTTGCATGGCATATATAAGCATTAGATGCTAGTATTCATTTATAGAATATATCTTGAAATGTCATAGAAAATGGTAACCTCTTTATGTCCCACATTTCTAGCACATGCCTAAAGTCTTTTAACTTCTTAGCAATAGTACATATTTTTCAACTATTGCCCAATAAATTTCTGAATGTTGGGGAAGCTGGGATGGCTCAGTGGGTTAAGCGCTCACTTTGCAGCTCCGAGGACCATGGATCGAATCCTGGCCCCGGCCCATGTGGACCCATGTGCTGAACTGGGGAGTTCCCCCAGTTCAATTCTCTCTCTGTCTCTGTATCTCTCTCTCTCTCTCTGTCAAAAACAATTAAAACAAAAACAAAAATAAAGAAAAAAAAATTTCTGAATGTAATTGTTAAATATTATTGATCATTGTACTTTCAGAAACATGTTCCTTCCTTAATCTGAGGTGACCTTCCTTCCCTCTCTCCTTTTTTCACTTATCCCCAGTTTGTTGAGCACCTATCCTTGCCAGGCTCTGTGCTAGGGGCCCAGAGCAAGAGGGCCTGGTAGGAAAGTTACAGCTTTTCATTTCTATATATCCTCTCTGACCCTTCTTTTGAGGTTGAGGGTTCCCCATGACTTTGTCCTTGTCCTTTTATTGACTCATCCTCACCCTTTGTGCTCTCCTCAGTTCTCTTTACTCTTGTGCTTCCTGGGTGAGATCATTCATTCCCCATCATGACTTCAACGTTTCCTCAGATGCTGATTCCAAGTCTACAAGTCTGTCTTTTCTCTTTAGCGCTGAGGATAAGTTCAGTGATCACGAGGCATTTCAAGCCAAATAGGTTAAAACTGAACTTACTATTCTCTAACCCTAGTTGCTGTTCCTGCACCTTTCTTTTCTTCTCCTTTCACTGCTGTATTTGTCATTTTAGGTAATGACACCTCTATCCCTTCATTGTCCCAAGCCAAAACCTCAGATTTTTTCTTATTCTGCACTTGAACATATTGGCCATTTATAAACTGTCAATTCAACTGCAGAAACATTTCCAGAAGCCAGGTCTACTTGTTTGTTGTCATTGCCCTCCATCACTGTCCATAGGTTATCATTCTGAAAACTCTGAGAGCATGCGCTTGCATAGAGACACAGGGAACAAGGATAATGGATGGGGACGGGGGAATGGATTCTAGTTAGATCATTCTTCTTCCTTCTCATTGCCTGAAGGATCAACCACAGGATTTTGACTATCTCAATGCTTCATGTCATCTTATCTATCAAATGGGGATAATGATAAGCCCTGCCCATGGAGTTTTGACAGGGATTGAATGAGATGATACATGCCAGGTGCTTAGCATGAGGTCAAGTACTTAGAGAATGATAGTGATGAGGAAGACTTCTTTCAGAATCCATTTTTTCTCTATTTTTGCCGGTACCATATCACAACACACTACTATGTGGCTCCTGTAACCTGTTGTCACGACTGTCACTGCTCCACAGACCTTCCCTTCCTTGTCACAATACTTGGTCTTTCCATGTGTTGCTCCACTTGCTTATCCTTCCTTCATGTTAATGAGAAATTTTATTTATTTTTTTTCCAAAAGGATTTAACTTGGATTCACCATTTCTGAGGTCTTAGCTGACCCTGCAAAACAGGCTTGATATCTCCCCTCTCTCCTCTTCCATAGTTCTCCGATTTGAGTACTAACCAGGCCCGACCCTCCTTAGCTTCCAAGATCAGACAAGAGCAGGCGTGTTCAGGGTGGTCTGGCCATAGACTGTCTCCATAGTTCTCGATCCCTTCTTCTATCATAGCCCTGAACTTGCCATTCTAACTATCTTTCCATGAATGTGTGTGTCTTGTCTTCCTTAGACTGTGGGCTTTTGAAAGACACAGATGGGTTAATGATCCCTGCCCTTCTTTACCAGCTCAGATTTGACATAGAATAGGTACCCAGTGAGTGTTTGATGACTGCATATCTGCAGGTATGGCTCTCAAACTGGTAGGAGGTTTTCTACTTGTGGGGAATTGAAACTGCGTTAAAAATAAAAGTAATAATAACTTTCTTTTTTTGAGTATTAACTTCGTAGCAGAAAGCCCTGTACTAATTTCTTTATAGGCATGACCCGATGCAGTTTGCTGGATGATCCTATGAGTTACCCTAATTGTCCCTGGTTATGGATGGGGCTTAGAGAGGAGGGGAACTTGCTGGAGGTAACACAGCTAACAGGACCAAACCCGGCCCTCTGACTCCAGTGCTGGTGGGGGAACAGGGAAGTAAGAAGAGGAAGGAAGATGACTCTGGGAGACTTGTTTGGGAGAGAAAGGCCACATGAGTGGAAGGCAGGCAAAAATGCACCAAGGAGGCGGTGAGAGCAGGCTGTGAAAGGAAGAGAAAGGAGAGGAAAGGAAACTTGTAGACCGTTAGAAAACGAGCAGCAGCAAAATAAGAGGAGGAGGGGAAGCAGGGTTCCCACCATTCTAGAATTTTGTGGCTGGGTAACAGCTGCCTGCCGAACAGAATATAAACAGACTTCAGTGTGAACATGGTACCTCACAACAAACTCAGTCTGATATATGTTATGTGGGAAATAGCATAATTTATTGGTGAAGCCTGGTAGCTAGATATAGTTGCTAAGCAATTTACACATTTGGCTGTACTAACCATGACTTTTACAAACACCCATATACACACAGACTGGCTTAATTTTTTTTTTTTACTTCTACTTTTGCCCAATATCTACAATTTGCAAGCACTAGGCCTCTTGGCTGCTGTCACTGACACCAAATATGATTCAAACATGATATATACCTCCCACCTCTTCATCACACTCAAAGCTGCGTTCGTGCAGGACAGACACCCGGCCGCCTGCTTATCCCTCATTAGTATCACCTTCCAAGGTGGAGATTTCCTTTCCCTGGCATCTTAGAGCTGAGCTTCAGCACCCCCATGCCCCAGGGGCCTGGCCTGGGAACCCTGGGGAATATGTTGGAGTTGGTAGGCATGGCTGCCAGCAGATAGCACTGCAAGGTCACTGTGTCCAGGGATGGGAGGACTCACTGAGGCTTTGCTTTTCAGCCTCTGGGAACCTGGGGCCAGAGAAAGGAAAAGGCACAGGTAGGACCAGAGAAGGTGGAGGGCATCAGGCATAGAGAAGGGGCAGCTGGTTCCCTAATCCTGCCATCGCAGCGTCCCATCCTCAGACCCCACTATTGCTCCAGCAGGTGAGCTCTTCAAGGTTCCCTTCTGTTCACCCTGGTGCTGGCCTCCAGGAAGCCCTCTCCTTCCCACTCTTGGTAGGTCAGTCCTCAGAGAGGAGGGGGGTTGGGTTGGGAGACAGAGTACTGCAGTGAGAAATATGAAGGCATGTCAGGGAAATGGGGAAAGGAAACGGGGAGATGGAAAAAGGAGAAAAAATAAGATGTAGGAAAGACAGACTGGAAGGAGGAGAGGAAGGGAGGGGACACTTTTAAGAAGTGAACCTTACAACGCCTGTGGGAGGAGGCATTATTATCTATATTTTATAGATTCGGAGAATGAGTTTTAGCAATGGTAAGTGACTGGGCCAGTGTAATGCCAGATAGAAAGTAACGGAGCTGGTGTTGTACCCTAAAAGTCATCTCTCCTATATAGTACAATGCAGACATTGTACTACACAGGAGAGCTGGGGAAATAGGAAGGCACGCAGACCAGAACAGAGACTGGAGAATAGAAGGAAAGAGTGCAAGAAGTCTTTACAAGAAGTGAGGTCTGGGATTAGGCTAGTTGAAACTGGGTGGGTCTTTTCCCTTTTGATCCATCTTGTCCCTGGGTCCTGAGAACTGGAGAGAACACACTACTTAAAGGAAGCAGAAGATTTCTTCAAGTGTGGAAACTCCAACTCTTCTCTAGACCTGAGATATAGCCAGGCAGGGAGGGGTGTACTTGGGTTTATTCGCTCAGATAGCTGCCAAGAATCTGCCCTGAGCTACTCTTCTTGCCTGTCCTGGCTTTGACTGCTCCTATCTCTCCCCCAACTGCATTGGCCCCTTCCTTTCCACTTTCTGGGTCAATGTCCTCGAATTCATTTGCTTTTCTGTCACTCTACCTCATAGTTTCAGTCTTTCTCTTTTCTCTGGTTCTCTTCCCTTAGTTTATCCCCATGGATCTCTTCCCTCCATAAACACACCTTCTCTTTAAAGTCTCATTACCCATTCACACTTATCTCCTTTATTTTACTGTAGTATGTCTTAAAAACGTGACGCTTGCTGACCTCATTTCACCCTAACGTTTATATAGAGGTGTTGACAAGGACAGTTCAGAGGTTGCCTTCAAGATAACTAATATAGCACACTTTCATTGTGTGTCCATCCCCAACAGTCCCTTCAGGTAGGTTCTCAGGCTTACAGAGCTTTGGCTCCAGATTCTGTGATGACTTAGTGGAAAAAGCAGGAATCAAGATCAGGCTGTTCGACTCCAAAGGACAAGCTTCCAGCCACCACATCCTGTCTCTCCTTGAGCAGGTCAGCAGGCGGTTCCCTTGGAGGCCTCTTGTTGTGATTGCTGTGGCCAGAGTGGGACGTTTGTCCTATAGACCTTGGACCATAATTCAATAGCCTACCCAAACCAGATCTATCTTTCTGGGGTTGACTAATATTAGCTCAAGAGATTGGTGATAGAAAATACAAACAACAATGTATTAATTTAAAATATGTAAGATAACTGTCAGGAGCATCAGCTTGTTCAAGCACTGCTAGTGCGTTCTTTCCCTGTAGGCAGAGTTTTGTGGAAAAGCAAGCTATCATCAAGAGGTTAATTTCTGATCATGGAATTGGTGTAGGGGGGATTAGTTATAATAACTTGATTGTAGAATGGTCTCAGATCATTAAAGGGAATTTCCATTTTAATCCTTTACTTAAAGCATTGAATTATTTGGGTGTACCCATTTTCACTTTAAGTAGAGACCGCCTACTTATAAGATGGATAAATTGTCTTTTCCCCCTACTTCCAGCTTGGGTGTCTTGTTATCAATCTTAATCTCAAGACATTTGAAAGCAGCTTCTTATTTTCCCTGAACAAACTGGAGACATTTGTTCCAATAGAAAAATTATTTTCTGTGGCCAAGAATCAAAACCTGAACTTGAAATATAAAACAGGACATTTTTCGTGCAAGCATGATTTGCAAACTTTCCCGAAAAAATTATTCATTGCGTTTTTAAATGACTTAATATACATAAAGGCCTTAGGTATTTTTTCTTACCTACTCTCTTTTCTCTTTCTACTTTTCCCATGCCTCTCTTTCTTATAAAATGTCCCTAGGAGCTTCGCACAAGAAAAATGCTACTTCAATCCCTTGTATAAGATGAAGCCAAGGGTAAGATAAGACCAGCCCAGCAGCTTTCTTCTTTTTCCATTTCCTCTGCTTTGAGGTGATTTCAAAAGAGAAGGAATGTATTCATGTACATACTCACATTGTTTGCCTCAGCACTTGTTGGATTTAAACATCCTAAATTTCTATTTCTAGAACTAGATTTCACTTAAGCAAATGTATTTTCTCACCTGATTTTGTTTAATCTATTTTCTTAGAACTAGTAATCCAAAAGTTCAACACAAGTCGAAATTTTCCTTACTCCAACGTCCTTTAGAGTTGCAGCAAGTGTTAACTGGGGTATTTTGGTGAGCTATTAAATGTGCAAAGATAAAAAGATTAAATTTTACTTCCTCAAAATGAAAGAAACTAGAATCTGCTACATTAGTATGAATCCTCTTTAAATATGGCTGACTGCTTCTTTTGCAAAGAGAAGAATGGTTGGGAGCAAACATGGACCTGAATATCAATTTTTAATTTTTGTTGTAACATTATGTCCTAGAAGGTAAAAGCAGTTGAATAAGATCGTTCACAAATCTTTTTTTAGAAATATTGTTTAATTTATCCAAAAGTGATTATATTATTACTCTGGGTTAATTATGAAGTAGAGAATATTTTCTACAAAAGCAAAAATGGTTAACTGGATTTGTTCAATGTCTTTATAAGGTTTCAAAGACACTGTGGAAATGGTAGTAAATAAATTAAAAGGCATGAAATAGCTATATGGGTTAAAGGTAATTTTAGGAAGAGTACGCTATTGCTTTATGTTCGATTATCTAGGGGCTTTTGTAAAATGAGAAGTTTTACAGGAGGATCTAAAATAAGATAGGAAAGGGGTTACATAGATATTGTCTTTGTAGTTATCTTTATGTTACACAAATATATTTAGGTTCATCTTTGTACTAGTCATCTGTTAGTACTAATTCCTAAAAAGTAATTCTGTAAATCAATAAGGAGAAATAAAAAATTGGCTAGTGGCCAGTACTCATATTAACTTCCTGAGAGATTGAATTTCTTTCTTCTGCCTGCATTTTTACTGCCACCTGTCAGGGTATAGAGTCCCTTTTGTCATCTTTGTTTAAAGAATCACTTTGTTTCACCTGCTTTAGGGACTCTGAGCTCATGAAAACAGAACATGTGTACTTAGTCCCCAGAGAGAGTTTTCAAGCCCTAACAAGTTCTACAGGTGGCCAAGGCTGAAGCAGGGAAACCTGTTAGGAGATATGTGGAAGAAAAGCAATCACTGGCCAGCAAGCATGTCCCAGAGGCAACCTCTGCCTGGGGCTGGGGTTGGGGGAGCAGGGAGGAGGGGGGAGGACAGATGGTCTTGGTGGCAGTTGGTAGAAGGTGTGGGAGGAGAAACAGAAAAGTTATTGAGGAGTTATATTTGGGACCTGTCCCTGCTCTAGCAAACTGGCAGTAGTACCCCCATCTTCTTGCTCAGATTGATCAGTTTTAGTAACTGATCCCTAGAAAAGCGTGGATTCCACAAAATGTCAAGGCCTTATTTGTCAGGCTGTGCTCACAACAGGCTGTTGCTTTTCCTGCAGGTTGTGGAGGGGAACTCACAGATCTGGGGGCATGACAGGGGGGAAACACAGGCTTCAGGCTTTTTAGATTCTGAGAGGTTTGTAGCAGATCAGTGGGTGTTGAAGAACTTTCTCTGCATCTTCCTTCCTTGTAAGTAAGCCACAAGCATTACGCTGCCTCTCTTTTGGTCTCCACATGACTGATCAAGTTCTTTAAGTATGTTTACTGCATCTTGCAACACCACTTCGTTGAGTAGGAAGCGAACAAGTCATTTCTCTTTCTACCTAAAAGAGCATGCATTTAGTATCTCTGCCTACTTTGTCATGTGTTTACTACAGTGCAGTAAGTTCATTTCCATGGTTTATTTGTTTCTAGATATTTGAAATCATTCGTTGCCTTTATTTGTTCCATATCTTTAATAGAGTTTATCATATAAGTGAAATTAGACCACATGTAGGGAAAAAAAATGAAGATAATGACATTCTGATATGTGTGTGTGTGTGTGTGTGTGTGTGTGTGTGTGTAATTATCAGGGAAGACTAGTACATGAAAATAAACTGAGGAAAATTTTCAATTGCATTTTGTTTCTCTAGATTCTGGCCAATAATTTTCTCTCAAATGTAACTCCTATAGCTTAGCAGCGGTTTTCAGCTCTGGCTGCTAAAAAGAATCACCTGTGTCAGGGGTTCCCAACCTGTCAGGAACTGGGCTGCACAGCAGGAGGTGAGCGGCTGTCAAGGGAGCGAAACTTCACCTGTATTTACAGTGGTTCCTCATCGCTTCCTGAGCTCCGCCTCATGTCAGATCAGTGGTAGCATTAGATTCTCACAGGAGCATGAAACCTATTATGAACTGTGCATGCGATGGATCTAGGTTGCATGCTCCTTTGAGAATCTAATGCCCTATGATCTGAGGTGGAGCTGAGGCAGTGATGCTAGCGCTGGGGAGCGGCTGCAAATACAGATTAACATGAGCAGAGAGTTGTGACAGCACAGAGACCATAATAAATCAGTTGCTTGCAGACTCATCTCAAAACCCTAGACTGAGCGGCAAGTGACAATTAAGCTGCATCTGGTGCTTGAATCACTCTGAAACCATCCTCCCCATCTCCCATCCATGGAAAAAATTGTCTTCTGCGAAACCAGCCCCTGGTTCCAAAATGGTTGGGGACAGCTGACCTATGGCACTTGAATAAAAGGCAGATGCTTACATAAGTGTCTAATCACTATGTTGTATACCTGAAACTAATATAATATTATATGTCAACTATAATTTAAAAACTGGCAGATGCTGGAGCTGCACCCTTGAGATATTCAGATTCATAGGGTTTTGGATATATTAGAAAATTTGGCCCAATTTAAAAGACAAATTGAGTACCGCATTTATGCTTATCTTAAATTGCTCTACATAGTCTATATAGTAAATTGTAAAATTAGTTTTATCTAGTTATATTTAAGCCTAATAAATGAAATCTGCTATTCCTTATTTTGCCAGTGGCTTCCTAGTCATCTAGATTTGACTAGGAAGAAAGCTTAAGGATGGATATTTATGGTTAATGGGCTTTTTTTTTTTTCTTCAAATACTAACATTGTGTACTTTTCTTGTTTTCTTATGTAGAACAACTATTGAGGCCTGGTGAAAAATAATCAAGTGCAATTATGTTTGGCAGTAAAAAGAAATCACTTGGTAAGTGTTGAATTCTTCAGATGATACAAAGCAAATATGATTTTTAAATCAAATTAAGTGGTATTTTATGAAGGTGTAACATATATAAAAAACACACAAATCTTAAGGGTTTAGTTTGATGAGCTTTGACTGTTGTGTATGCTGTCATACCCACCACCTAAAAATAAGATGCAGGGAAGCCAGGATGGCTCAGTGGGTTAAGCGCTCACTTTGTAGCCCCAGGGACAAGGATCAAATCCCGGCCCTGGCCCAAGTGGACTCATATGCTGAAGTGGAGAGTGCCCCCAGTTCATTTCTCACCAGGGTGAGACCCCGGCCCAGTTCCTGCCCTGTGCAGCCCTGCACCCACCTGTGGAATGAAACTATATGGAAAAACCAATGATGTGCACCTATGGAGACTGTTCTGGGCCCTCCCCCTTCTCTCTGTCTCTGTATCTCTGTGTCAAAAACAATAAAAATAAATCTTAAAAAATATATGATGTAGAATATTTCTGTCACCCCAGAAAATAAATTCTTTTTTTTTTTTTTTTAATTTATTGTTAAATTTGATGAGGTTACATTGGTTGGTAACAATTAGACAGTTTACAGATGTACAAGTCCACCTCACATCATTCATGCATCGTATTATGTGCCCATCACTCCATATCAGTTCCCCTTCCATCACCTTATATCTAGTGCCCACTCCCACCTCCCCCCACAACTGTCCCCCCACCCCTC
>PVKE010036025.1:0-16592 GCA_004027555.1 Craseonycteris thonglongyai
AGGTTATCCAATTCTTCTTGGTTCAGTTTAGGTAAACTATATGTTTCTAGAAATTTGTCCATTTCCTCTAGGTTGTCAAATTTGGTGGCATAGAGTCTTTCATAATAATCTCTTATGATTGTTTGTATTTCTGCAGTATGAGTTGTGATCTCTCCCCAATCATCCCGTATTCTGGAAATATGAGATTTTTCTCTTTGTCCTTTGGTGAGGCTAGCCAGTGGTTTGTCAATTTTATTGTTTTTTTTTTTCAAAGAACCAGCTCTTTGTGGTGTTAATTTTATCTATTGTTTTTCTGTTCTGAATTTCATTAAGTTCTGCTTTAATTTTTATTAATTCTTTTCTTCTGCTGGCTTTGGGGGACCTCTGTTGTTCTTTTTCTAGCTCTATGAGATAAGATGTGAGGGTGTTTACTTGTAGTTTTTCTTGTTTCTTGAGATAGACCTGTAATTATATAAATTTCCCTCTTAATACCGCTTTTGCTGTGTCCCAGAAATTTTGGTACGGTGTTTTCATTGTCCTTTGTTTCTACAAATTTTTTAATCTCTTGTTTTGTTTCCTCTTTGATCCAGTCACTTTTTAATAGCATGTTGTTCAATCTCCACGTATATGTGGGTCTCTCTGCAATTAATCTTTTGCAATTGATCTCTAGTTTCAACGCTTCGTGGTCTGAGAATACACTTGGTATGATTTGGATGCCCTTAAATTTGGTGAGGTTGGATTTCAGTCCCAGGATATGGTCTATCCTTGAAAATGTTCCATGTGCACTAGAGTAGAATGTATAGCTCTGTGTTCTGTTTTGCAGGATGGAATGACCTGTAAATGTCAATTATGTCCATTTTCTGTAATGTATCATTTAAAGCTGCAATTTCCTTATTTATTTTCTGCTTGGATGATCTCTCCAATGTTGTCAGGGGGGTATTTAGACGCCCTACTATAATTGTATTTTTGTCAAATTCTCCTTTTAGATCTCTTAGTAGTTGCTTTATAAATTTTGGTGCTGCCTGATTGGGGGCATATATATTGATGAGTGTCATGTTTTCTTGGTGTATTGTCCCTTTTGTCAAGATGTAATGTCCATCTTTATGTCTTATTATCTTTTTTATCTTGATGTCTTTTTCATCAGAAATCAGTATGGCCACTCCAGCTTTTCTCTGAGTGCCATTGCCTCTAGTATTGTTTTCCAACCTTTTCCCCTGAGTCTGTTTGTCTCTGTGGCTGAGGTGTGTCTCTTGTAGGCAGCATATGGTTGTTGTTTTTTAATCCAGTCTGCTACCCTGTTCCTCTTTATTGGTGAATTCAGTCCATTTACATTCAGGGTGATGATTGATATATGAGGATATCCTGTATCCATTTCTTCTTTCCTTTTTATTTTTTTGTTGTCCCAACTTTTCTCCATTTATTTTGATTTCTTGATTCAGGCCAAACAGCCTCCTTCAGTATTTCTTGGAGTGCCGGTTTTGAGCTGGAGAATTCCCTCCGCTTCTGTATATCTGAAAAGGCCTTAATTCCTCCTTCATATCTAAAGGTTAATTTTGCTGGATAGTTCATTCTTGGCTGAAAATTTCTCTCTTTCAATATTTTAAGATTGGGTTCCACTCTCTCCTGGCTTGCAGAGTTTCTGCTGAGAAGTCTGGTGACAGCCTGATAGTTTTTCCTTTGAAAGTTATATTTTGTTTTTCCCTGGCAGCCTTGAGAATTCTTTCTTTGTCTTTGTTTTTTGTCATCTTCAGAACCATGTGCCTTGGAGAAGATCTGCTAGGGTCTAAGTAGCTAGGGCTCCTGTTTTCCTCTTGAATTTGGGGTTCTAACTCTTTCCAGAGGTTAGGAAAATTCTCATCCACTATTTGTTTTAATAGAGTCTGAGAAGATTTCATCTCGCTTCCTTCTGCTTTCCCTATTATTCTAATATTGTTCTTTCTGATGGAGTCAAAGAGTTCTTGTACGGCTCTTTCATTTCTCTTGATTCTCATTTCCCTTTTTTCTTCCCTCTGTGACATTTCCATGTTTCTATCTTCAATCTCACTACCGTATTTTCCGGCGTATAAGACGACCGGGCGTATAAGACGATCCCCTAATTTTACAGTTAAAACATAGGTTTAGGCCTATATTCGCTGTATAAGACTATCCCTCACTTCCGAGGCTGTAGTCTTATACAGCGAATATAGGCCTAAACCTATGTTTTAACTGTAAAATTAGGGGGTCGTCTTATACGCCGGGAAATACGGTAATTCTTTCCTCTAGCTGGTCAGCTCTGTTTCCTATGCTGGTCAATTCCTTTTTCAGTTCTCCCAAGATGCCTTTCATTTCAAGGAGTTCCTTTTGGTTCTGCTCTAACTTCTCAATTTTATTTGTAAAGTACTCATTTTGCTCAGAAAATTTCTTGTTGAGGTCATTTAACTGTGTCTGGGTACTTTGCCAGCATTGAGTGAGCTCTCTGAGTGTCTTGAGTATTCCAGCCCTGAATTCTGTTTCACTTAGATTTGATTCCAAGTGTGCAAGCTCCTTTTCTAAAGAATGCCCCTGATCTTCTGGAGGGGCTTTGGATTCTGAGGTGTGCATTGTGTTTGGTGTGGTTCTTTTTCCTTTACGCATGAGTATGTTTTCCCTCTAGGGGTTTGCCTATGAGATAGGCTTCTCTTTATTTTTTCTTATGGGTTCAGTTGTGGGAGGATGAGATTTTGGGAGAGGGTTGGGGGAAGCAGTTAGTTCCTGTGTCCTGGGGTTGCTCTTCAGGTCGCTGTCTTAGCTGGTAGAAGGCAGGGTAATGAGACTGTGGACCGGAGGGTGGGGGGGGCGTGTGAATAGGAGCTAGGGCAGGCCTGAGACACAATAGCAGATTCCTCTGTCTGCAGGGGGGCTGGTGGTTCAGTGGGGGAGGGGTCCCGGGCTTCCAGTCTTTCTCCCCTCTGCTCCACTGCTTTTTAAATTGTGTCTGTGAGCCGGCCCATCGGTCTTTCTCCCCTCTGATCGGCTGCTTTTTTAATAACGTCTGTGAGCCAGCCGCCTGGGGCGGCAGCTTGGCAGTGGTGCAGGCAGGCTGGGCTTGGCAGAGGCTCTGGCTGCATCTCTGCAGGGTCTCAAAGACTGCCGTGTTCACTTTAAGCACATCTAATGCTGCCGAGCATGCTTCCTCCGTGTCACTCGAGCTACTTCCCTCAATCCAAGAGCCCTGTCTTCAAAAGGTGCTCCCTCACAGTCAACTCTAGGAACTGAGCTGTATCTCCTCTGTGAATCAGGGGTGCCGAGCTGCTGTGGGCTGGTACCCTGCTCTCTCCCCGCCCGCCCGGGAAGTACAGCCGCCTTGCTCCACAGTCCCTGTTCCACCTCAGGCTCCGTGATCTAATTAGGGCACCGCGTGCTGTCCCTTGAGTTCGGATGTTAAATTGTCCACAGTCTTGTGGGGCTTCCACATTCCTTAGGTCTCGGCTTCCAGCCCGCTCTCGATCCAGCTCCACTTTGACCGTAGTCCCCCATTCCCCCTTTGTTTTTGCCAGCCTCGGGCCGCGCTCTGCATCCCTGTCCCCGAACCGCTGCTTCCACCTCCCTCTCCCGTTCTCCCCTTTTTCCTCTAACCTTTGGGTGTTGTTCCGCATTGTGTGGTTCTCTCCGTTGAGGTGCTTCTCAGGGTTTCCCCTGTGGATTCCTCTTTGTTCATAAGTCCCTTCCCAGGCATGTATCAGGCTTCTCCTCTCATGCTGCCATGTTTTTTCTCCACAATCTAATTACCTATTTTCAATTTGATTGATTTCTGTACTAATTTTTATTTTTATTTTTTTCTGATTACTTTGGATTTAATTTGTTCTTCTTTTTCTACTTTCCTAAGAAAGAAGCTTAGATGATTGATTTTAGATCTTTCTTCTCTACTAATATATGCATTCAATGCTATAAATTTCCCTCCATGCACTGCTTTAGTCACTCTTCTTGTAAAGATGAAATAGTGGAATTCCCTCACTAGAGGCATGGTTAGAGGTTATTGTTCTGGCCTCTCTTGGTGTATATGTATGCCTAGTAAAATAGAGGGTCGCTTGCATGCTTTTTAAAAACACAAATGGTAGGGGAATCCGGGACGGCTCAGTGGGTTGGGCACTCGCTTTGCAGCGTCAGGGACCGTGGATCGAATCCCGGCCCCGGCCCGTGCGGAACCATGTGCTGAGCTGAGAGCTCCCTCAGTTCAGTTCTCTCTCTGTCTCTGTCTCTCTCTCTCTGTCTAAATAAATAAAAAATATATATATTTAAAAAAAAATTTAAAAACACAAATGGTTTGAATCTGTATTTACACTACATAATTTGCTATAGACTGAATGTCTATGCCATGCCCCCCAAATTCATATGAACCTAATCCCCAATGTGTTGATATTTGAATGTGAGACCTTAGGGAGGTAATTAAGGCTCTTTCTTTATGAACAGGATTAGTGTTCTCATAAAAGGAACCCCAGATAGATCCCTGGTCCCTTCTACCATGTGAGGACATAAAGGAAGATAGTTGTCTATGAATCAGCAAGTGGGCTCTCACTAGACACCGCATACCAAAGTAAGTAGAAATAAGGAAATAATAAAGATCAGAGTGGAAATAAATGAGACTAAAATAATAATAATAATAAATAACAACAACAAAATGAAACTAAGAGCTAGTACTTTGAAAGGATAAGTAAAATTAACAAACTTCTAATACCAAGAATAAGAGAGAAAGTCCACGTAAAGTCAGAAATGAAAGGGGAGATAACAACTGACCACTCAGAAATATAAAAGATCATTAAAGAATAGAAAGAATAATTATACTCATATGCCAACAAATTGGACAATCTAGTAAAATGGATAAATCTCTAAAATAAATTAAAACTTCCTAGACTAAAGCAGGGAAAAACAGAATGTCTGAAGGCACTGATTTTTAGCAATAAAACCGAAGTAGTAACCAAAAAACTCCCAACCAACAAAAGCCCAAGATTAAATGGCTTCACAGGTGAATTCTACCAAACATTAAAGAAGAATTAATAATTTTCTCAAATTATTCCAAAAAAAATGATGAGGAAGGAATGTTTCCAAACTCATTCCATGAGGCCAGAATTACGCTGATAGAAAAACCAAAAAAACAAAACAAAACAAAACAAAACGCACTAGAAAACAACAAACAAACAAACAAAAAAACAAAACACCGGGCCAGGAATGTCAGGATAGCTTAGCAGGTTGATTAGTGGCCTTGCAACTGGAAGGTCCAGGGATCAAAGCACAGCCCTAGCATGTGCAAACCCACATGCTGAACTGTGGTGCAGCTGGTAACTACCGGGATGGTGGTGAAGGGTCTTGCCTCCCATGCAGGAGTTCCCCAGTTCAGTTCCCACCCTGTGCAGCCCACAACCACCTGTATGGAATGAAACTATGTCACAACTAATGATGTACAACTATGAAGACTCTGGGCCCTGCCCACTTCTCTCTCTCCTCTCTCTCTCTCTCTCTCTCTCTCTCTCTCTCTCTTACACACCTTCTCTCAAACAATAAAATAAATCTCAAAAACAGGCCAATATCCCTGATTAGCACCAATGTAAAAATTTTCAACAAAGTACTAGTAAACTGAATTCAACAATATATGAAAAAGATTATAAATCAGGATTAAGTGGGGTTTATAGCATAGATACAAGGATGGTTCAACATCCACAAAATAATCAATGTGATATATCACATCAATAAAACCAAGAATAAAAATCAGATTATCTTGATACAGAGAAAGCATCTATTCAACATTCATTTATGATAAAAACTCTCAACAAAGAGAGCACAAAAGGAACTTACCTCAAAATGATAAAGACCATATATAACAGGCCCAAAACTAACATCATACTCAATGATGAGAAGCTGAAGGCTTTTCCTCTAAGATCAAGAACAAGATAGATGTACATTCTCATCACTACTAATCAACATAGTACTGAAAGTCCTAGCCACAGCAATCAGATAAGAAAAAGAAATAAAAGACATCCAAATTGTGAAGATAAAAGTAAAATTAGTCACTATTTTCAGGTGACATGATACTATATAGAGAGAACTCTAAAGATTCCACACAAAAACAAAACAATAGAACTAATAATAAATGAATTCAGAACTAATAAATGAGTAATAAATGAAAAGTAGTGGGAGACAAAATTAATATATAGAAGTATATCATATTCCTCTACATTAACAACGAATGATCAGAAGAAGAAATTAAGAAAACAATTCCATTTATAATTGCATCAAAAAGAACAAAATACCTAGGATAAATTTAACCAAGGAGGTAAAATAGTTGTACTCTGAAAACTATAAGACATTGTACAAAGAAACTGAAGAGGACACAAATAAACAGAAGGATATACCACGCTCTTGGATCAATAGGGCTATCATTAAAATGTCCATATTACCCAAAGCAATCTACAGATTCAATGCAATTCCTATCAAAATACATATGGCATTCTTCTTAGAACTAGAACAAAAACCCTAAAATTTATATGAGATCACAATAGACCATGAATAGCTAAAAGCACACTTGAGAAGGAAGAATAATGTTGGAGGTATCATGCTCCCTAATTTCAAACTATTCTACAAAGCTGTAATATTAATAATCAAAACGCAATGGTACTGACACACACAAAAAATAGACATACAGGTCAATGGAACAGAGATATACCAGAAATAAACCCTTGCTTATATAATCAACTAATCTATGCAGAGGAGACAAGAATAGATAATGGAGAAATGACAGTTTCTTCAATAAGTAGTGTTGGGAAAATTGGACAGATCGTATAAAAAAATGAAACTGGACCACTCTCTTTTTATATCATAAACAAAACAAAACAAAACAAAACACCTCAAAATGTATTAAAGACTTAAAATGTAAGACCTGAAACCATAAAACTCCTTGGAGAAAACTATTTGACATAAGTCTTAGTAATAGCTTTTTGGACATGTCTCCTCGGGCAAAGGGGGAAAAAAAGCAAAAATGAATAAATGGGACTTTATTCAAACTAAAAAGCTTCTGCACAGTGAAGGAAATCATCAACAAACCAAAAAGACAACCTATTGAATGCGAGAGGATATTCACCAATGACATATCTGATAAAGGGTAGATATACAAAATATATAAGGAATTCATACAATTCAATAACAAAAAAATAAACAATCTGATGAAAAAGTGGGGAGAACATATGAAGAGATATTTCTCCAAAGAAGATAAACAGATGGCTAACAAACATATAAAACATGCTCAACATCACAAATCAAAACCACAATGATACCACCTCACATCTGTCAGAATGGCTATTATTAAAAAGTCAATAAATAACAAATGTTGGTGAGGACGTGGAGAAAGAGAACTCTTATGCACTGTTGGTGGGACTGCAACAGGGTGCAATTACTATGAAAACTATATGAAGATTCTTCAAAAAACTAAAATGAGATCTACCATAAGATCTAGCAAAACTCTGGGTATTTATCCAAAGAAAATGATAACACTAATTTGAAATGATATATGCAACCTTATGTTCATTGCAGTATTATTTACAATAGCCAAGATATGGAAGCAACCAAGGTGTCTATCAATAGAGAAATACATTAAGAAGATTTCATACATATATACCATGGAATATCACTTGCCAATAAAAAAAAATTAAAACCTGCCATTTGCGACAACATGGATAGACCTAGAAGGTATTATGCTAGGTGAAATACGTCAGATAGAGAAAAGCAAATACTGCACTAAAATGTGGAGTATTCTTTTTTTTAATTAAAGCTAACAAACAAAACAAAACAAAAACTGACTCAGGAACAAGAATAAACTGATGGTTACCAGATGGGAGGACAGTGGAGGGGTAGATAAAAAAAGTGAAAGGGAAAATAGTCAGTAATATTGTGATAACTTTGCACAGTGACAGTTGGTTACTAGACTTACTTAGTGTGGTGAGCACATAGCAAGATATATAAATGTAGAATCACTATATTGTACACCTGGAATCAATCTAGTATTGTCTGCCAACTATACTTCAACAAAAAATTTAAAAAATATTATTGATATTGTCTTCTTATGTTTTCCCTTTTTTTTCTCCTTGACCAGACTTGCCAGAAGTTGACTAGTTTCACTGACTTTTTCAAAGAACTAGTTGGTTTTTATCCTACCATTTATATTTCTTCACTTTGTAATTTGGTTATTTATTCTGCCTTTTTAAAAAAAGAAGTTTTATTGTTTTGAGAGGGGAGAGAGAGCAAGCGCAAGAGTGAGCGAGGAGAGAGAAGGGGGTAGGGCCCAGAGCAATCTCCATAGTTGTACATTAGTTGTGACAGTTTCATTCCACACAGAAGAATGTGGGGCTGTGTGGGGCGGGAACCAAACTGGGGGCCTCCGCATGGAAGGTGAGAACCTTTGTTGCCATCCTTGTGGTTAGCAGTTGTGCTGCAGTTCACCATATGGGCTTGTATGGGCAGGGCCAGGATTTGATCCCTGGAACTTTTAGTTACAAGGTAACTAACTGCTCAACCTGTTGAGTTATACCCTTATTCTGTCTTCTTGAACTGAATAAGAAGTGAATACTTACTTCATTTATTTCTAATCTTTCTTAATGTCTAGTAATCATATTTGCCTATAATAACATACTGTCCATATTCTATATGGCAGACACCGTTCTCATTTCATATATTTCTAAATAGCCTGTAATCTCAATTTTTATTTCCTCTTTAATTCAGTAGTTTTATGGTTCCATTGATTTTAAGTCAGAAAAATCTAATCTCTATAATACCTACCTTTTGGAAATTGTTAGGTTTTTTCCTATGACCTATTACATTATAATTCTATTAATATCCCTTGGCATCCTCATAGCAAATGCATTCTTTGCACTTGTATCTGTAGCTATAAAATCATGCTGTGTTATTGAAATTCTTTAGAGTCTTAGTTAACAGCTTTTGCTTTAAACATTTCAATGCTAAATGAATCAGATAAAAAGGTTCATGGTCATCAGATCCACTTAATGGATATTGGGTTTTATCAACATAAACTAACATTCCTGTTCTTTGAACCATTCCCTAATCTCCTTGAATTCCATTTTGTCCAGTATTAGGTACTACTCCTTACTTTTGTCATAAGTCCATATATATCTTAGTTTTTCCCCATATTTTTATTACTTGCTTTAAATAATAAAGTAAGATTCTTATGTTAACTCAATCTAGAAGCTCTCATCTTTTACTGAGGGAAGCAGGAGTACATTACAAGTGTCATAATCTATTCAAATCTGAAATTCAGACATTTTTTAACATAAAAATATCAGTTTTTCCTATATTTACAAAGTACAGAAAAATTGGTAGATAGGTAGGTAGGTGGCAAAAAATACTTTGTTGATTCTAAAGGAGTACTGTTTAAATGTGGTTAAATATAGTTAACTGCAATGTAAGAAAACCCTACCAATACTGACATATTTCTAAAATAACACCTGGGATATACAGAAGTTTCAATTGTTGCAGTGCAGCTGATTGTAATAACAAACTTCTAATGCTGAGAAGCTAGTATGATTTGACAGAGAGAACCAGACTTAAGAGGCATATATGTAAAAAGAGACACAACTAGTAGAGATATAGAACAAAGAGAGGAAGAGACATAAGTGAGGAGTCTGAAATGCTGAATAATAGAGAGCTACTTAAAAAAAATTACCATCATTACGTTTATAGAAAAGCCACTAAATATACAGGGTGGTCAAGAAATTTGCAAATGGGGCAGAGGCTATCAGAGAGGTGGGCGTACTAGTGCAAATACCGTAGTCTGATTGTGTGACTTATATTGGTATATGTGCCTATTTGCATTGTATTCTTTCAGATATTGCCAAAGAAGCACTTCAAACATGAAGAAAACCCCAAGTATGGATAAAACTAAATTTTGTGACCTCATTAAGTTCCTCACAAAACAAGGGAAAACACTTCAAACCATTTTAGAAGAGATGTTAGCAGTTTATGGGGACTGTTGCCCTGGGAAAGCTATGGTTTGTTTCCAAGTAGCATAGCCCTTTCAAGCAAAGCAGAGAGAGGCGATTGATGATGACATCTGTGCAGGATGCCCTGTTTAGGTCACTTTCTCAGACATTGTCAAAAAAGTTGAACAACTTGTGGTGGAAGATGCCAGACAATAAAAAACAGGCTGCAGAAATGGCTGAATATCACCTACAACCATTTTGAATATTCTCAATCAGCATCTAAGGATGTCAAAAGTCAGTGTAAGATGGGTACTGAGAATGCTCATGCTGCTTCAAAAACAACAGTGTGTCGAGTGTTCATGACAGTTTTTGGACTTCTGCAGAAATAACAAAGATGAAGTTTTAAACTGCAATGTCACTGGAGATGATAGTTGGGTTCATTATTATGAGCCTGAGTCAGAGTAGGAGTCTATGCAGTGGCATGAAAAGGGCAGGCCACCCCCTAAGAAGTTCAAGGTGTCACCCTCTGGGATACAGAGGGTATCTTGCTGATCGATTACAAGTATAAGGATGTCACAATAACTGAAGAGTACTATTGCAGTATGCTGAAACAGTTAAAAGAATCTGAAGGAGAAAAGAAGAGGAAAATAGATCAAAGGTATGCTGCTTTTGCATAACAACACGCCTGTGCACAAGAGCAATGTTGTGTTGTCTACTCTTCATCCTTCATGTCTACTGTGGCTCCCAACATTAAAACCACCCTCCCTACAGTCCAGACCTGGCTCTGTCTGATTATTATTTGTTCCCAAATATGAAAAAACAGCTTCAAGGGAAGAAATTTATAGATGATGAAGAGGTTAAAGTTATAATTTTGAGGGCAAAAATAAAACATTTTTTTGAGGGTATAAATAAACTCATTGACAGATCTGAAAAGTGTATGAGGGTTAAGGGTGAATATATTGAAAATAAAAAATAATACAGTTTTTTTTTTACTCTTTTCCTCCTTCATTCCATGAGTTTCTTGACTAGCCCATAAGTTATGCCTTAGCCATAGTTTTCTTTCTATAAAATTAAGCTGCACCTTTAAAACTCACGTGCAGTTCTATAATAATATAATCTTCATTTATTATCTCCCAAAAAGCTATTAATTAAATTGATGTTACAGTTTAATCAAACATGCTTAAGAATTGAGGAAATATGAGATAGGACATATTTACAAAAAGACTCAAAATATTTAACAAGATACAAAGTAAAAAGAGTAAAGTTGAGCATAATGTCAGTACGCCTAGGTTTGAACCCAAGCAATATTTAACACAAACATCAATGCAAAACGAATACATTTTCATAGAAATATCTGCTCTCTTACCAAGCTCTATTAAATCAACTCTTAAACATACTGAGTAATGCTGCCTGCACATGAGCATTTGTGGCTACCAGGCTATTCTCTAGTCTAGTATATCCACACATTTTCACTGCTGAGTTACACGCTTACGAAAAGTCAGTTGTGTTTATTCCTAAACCTGTTTATCACAATTGTATTTATTTCTGTAAATACATTAACTAAATATTGCAAAGACAGATGAAATATGAGTGAAAACAGGAAAGACAGTTGTTGCTTCCATGACAACTAAGTTGACTGCTTTAAACTCAAAGCCAAGTTACTAAAAAAAAAAAAAAAGCTGGTTGAACTCTGGTGTGGTAAGGGGAAAAATCTATACAACTATATAACTATAGAAATATTCTATTTTGCATTCAAACTTCTTGGAAGTTTAACTTCTTTGTTGCACTGTAAGGAAATCAACACTAAAAAACTTTGATGAGGCATCAGTGGCAGGCTTATACAAAAGAAATGAACAGATTCATACTCAAAAGAAACCAATCTCTAGGGTTTGCTAGCAAAAGACTGATGAATAAATTTATATTTTGAGTGTTTTTAAGAAATAATTTCTTGCTTTAATACTTTTTAAATTAAGTGAAGTCTACCACCAGTCCACAATGAATAAGAGGCTTCTAATGTAAATTAAAAATTGTAAATATATTATTTCTTGGCAACCTTAAAGCTTAAGCTTGTTGTATGTTTTCTTCAAAATTTTATTTTACAGATTTAAAAGATAAAATCTTCAAAGAAGCCAGAGAAAACAGGAGACAGATGTGAATGATGGTGAACTGCTCATCAGAAACAATACAAAATGAGACAATGGAACCACAATAAGTAGTGAAAGACCAAATAGGGGAGAAAAATCTATATTCAGTGAAAATATTCTTCCAAAATGAAGAAAAACTTAAAATTTTCATATAAAAATAGTTGAATTAAGTGTCTAACAGATCTGGTCCAACCTCTTTCTAAAAAAGGTATATAGGAACTCAAATAAATTAGTGTGATAGTAGGAATAAACTCTAACCTGATCTAATCTTAATATTATTTACTAAAAAAGAAACGGGTTGATTCTAGTCATTTATCATTAGTTATAAAATATTTCTGACCTACTTCAGTTCTACCATGACAGGACATAGAACTTTGCGTGAACGTGCTGATACAGACCATAACACTAAAAAAATAAAAAAGAACTATTTATTTCATTACTAAGTAAACTTACCTCTTTGTTTTGGAAAAATCTGTTCAGGATGCTGTAAAATAAATTAAAAGTACATCAGATAATTATTGTATCATATAAACCTAAGAGAAATTTTAAAAAATATTAATTAAGATAATTACCTTCATTATTGGTCTGGCTCGCTTCTCAAACAAACCACTGGGGAAAAGGTAAGCAATAGCTCTCTGTAAATATACATAAAAGTTAATTAACAATTGTTATATAAACCAGGTAATGTTATAACTAATAGTTACTGAATGCTTACTACGTGCCAGACATCAAACTTAAGAGTTTCATACTCCTATACATCATCTCATCTCGAATTATTTTAAATTACAGAATAAATTACCGCATGCACATCCCTCAAAAGAAAACAAATGTGTTAACAATAGGAGCCCCCCAAACCTGAGGGGGAGAGTTCCAAGAGCCCCGGTGGATGCCTAAAACCACGATTAGTACCAAACCGTACATACACGTTTTTTCCCTATTCATTCATACCTATGGTAAAGTTTACAGCTTCTTTTTGGCATGCCTGAATTGCCAGCATCACTACTCCTGCACTTTGGGGCCATTTTGAAGTGACATGAACACAAGCACTGTGATACCATGACACCATCTGATAACAGGTAGGGAAACAAGTTCTCTTTATGGTCTGTTTCTTAATGGGGATGCTATTGGCACTCTGCAACAGCTCCACTGCGGGCAACTTTCCCCAATACTGGCCCTTTTCTAAAAATCTGTGCCAGCGATATCCCAAGTGCCCGTGACAAATCTCACCCCCACACATTTCTGAATGTCCTTTGCCTCTTAGGAAGCAGCACTGCCACCAACTTGAGAAAAACCGCTTGAGCCACTACTGTGTCTTCTCCAACACCCCTTCGCACAATTAAAAAACAAAAAAGTGCACTTTCATTTCTGTTGAAACGACATCAGATGAAAAGTCTGTGGCCTTGGGTCTCAGCACCTGTCTGAATTTGAGCTGAACTGGCAGCTCATATAAACACAGTGTTGCTCTTCACAGCCTGTTCTCAGGATGGGCCTGCGCTGCCCTCCACACAGCAATGAAAGCAGGGGCCTACAATCCGGGGGGTATAAATTAAATTACACTTGTATTAGGGAGTCCAGTCATGTCTCTGGTCAAGCTTCATATTCACTTAGCCTTTTGTCAAAAAATTGACACTAAAAAACAAACGAACAAACAAAACACTTAAAAATCAGTGTTATTAATTTTATGAACTCCCCCCCTCCACCCTAAAACCAGGAATACCTCTCCATTTCTTCCCTGAAGGAGAAAAGGTAGACTTTTTAATAAGTGATGTGAGATTACTGACTGCCATTTGGAAAAAGAACTGGACCCAAACCTCACACCACACACCAGAATAAACTAATGAATCAGAGAGCTAAACACAGAAAATGGAAAAAAACAAACAAACAAAAAAGCAAGTATGAGAAGACGAGCATGAATTCCTTTATAATGTAGATACGGGGAAGTTTTAACTATGATTCAAAATTCAGAAGCAAAAACAAAAATGACTGGCCAATTAAACTACATAAAAATCAAAATGAAAAATATGGCTCAAATGTAATCATAAGAAAAGTGTAATTAAAACCACTAAGATAACACTTCATCTAATATGACTAACTAAAATTCACAACCATGACAGCACACTGCTGGCCAGGTTAGAGAGGCCCTGATACCCTGCTGGTGGGAGTGTCAGATGGTACCACCTCTAAGGCGGAAAGTTTGGCACTAACAAAACTATATATACACTTTCCCAAGTGTTCCCACTTCTACAAATTCACCCTGAAGATACACCCCACTCCACACACACACATACAAAACAACATAAGCACAGGCTATTCATTTGTGAGAGCAAAATATTAGAAACAACCAAATCCCCAAATACAAGAGTTCGGCTAAATAAATGATGGTACATCTAGGCAACCAAGTACTCTATAACCATTTAAAAACTAAAACAAGCAAAAAACAGAAAAGCAAGATGTAAAAGAAATCTACTTAGAATGAGACCTTTGGTCTAAGAGAAACAGAAATAAGAAAATACATATTGGAATAGAAAAAAAAAACCCACATAGGCTTCTGTCTTTTTTTTTTTAAAGATTTATTTTATGTTTATGACAGAGACAGAAAGAGACAGAGACAGCGAGAAGGGGGAGGGTCCAGAGCAGTCTCCATAGTTGCATGTCATTAGTTTTTTTTTGTTTTGTTTTTTAAAGATTTATTTTTATTGTTTTTGACAGAGAGAGCGAGAGATACAGAGACAGAGAGAAGGGGGAGGGCCCAGAACAGTCTCCATAGTTGTACATCATTGGTTTTTCCACAGTTTAATTCCACAGGTGGGCGCGGGGCTGCACAGGGCAGGAACTGGGCTGGGGTCTCACCCTGGTGAGAACTGAACTGGGGGCACTCCCCAATTCAGCATATGGGTCTGCACGGGCCAGGGCCGGGATTCAATCCTCTGTCCCAGGGGCTGCAAAGTGAGCGCTTAACCCACTGAGCCATCCCGGCTTCCCCCCCCCACCCCCCGTCATCAGTTTTTGACACAGTTTCATTCTACACAGGTGGGTGGGGGCCACGCAGGGAGGGAACTGGGTTGGAGGCCTCCTGCATGAGAGGCATGCCCCCTTGAGCCAGGGGATGAATAGGGGGATGAGAACCAAACTGGGCCCTCCTGCCTGGGAGGCATACTCCAGTTCAGCATATGGGTCTACATGGGTTGGGGCCAGGATTCAATCCTCGGTCCCTGTGGCAGCAAAGCGAGTGCTTAAGCTGCTGAGCTACCCTGGCTTCCCTACATAGTTTTCTTTTTGCAAAAATAAAAATGGTAAAAATAAAGTGAAAACTAATAAAAATCATTATCTATTAAGGGATGGGTGGGAGCAGGATGAGAGTAGGACTTTTACTGACTATACCTTTTTACTCACTTGAACTCTGAACATGTAAATGTTTTATATATTAAAGACTAAAATTTTCAAAAGAAACTCTAATAATACAGACAGATACAAATCAACCTAATTTCTAACAACAAAAATAATCACAAATAAGAGATGCTGGGATAGCTCAAAAGGTTGAGCACTTGCAAGGTCTAGGGATTGAATCCTGGCCTGTACAAACCCATATACTGAACTGTGGCACAACTGGTAACCGCTGGGATGGTGGTAAAGGTTCTCACCTCCCATGTGGAGGCCCCCAGTTTGGTTCCCGCCCTGTGTGGCCCCACATCCACCTGTGTGGAATGAAACTACGTCACAACTAATGATGTACAACTATGGAGACTGATCTGGGCCCTTCCCCCTTCTCTAGCTCACTTTCTCTCAAAACAATAAAAAATAAATCCTAAAAAGAAAATGTTAAAAATTAAAAAATAAGTACATAGGGTCTTCCCAAACTCAGCCGGGCCAGCTGGACTTCAGGCCTGCTCTCACAGTCATATGCAGCAACCCCAGAGCTGATCAGATGTCTAACGAAAATGGCTACTGACTCCAAGGCCTGAGTGAGAATATTAGATGGCAAGAAAGACTACCGGTAAATTCAACTCTTCAATTTGGAGTGAGATTACCATAATTACAAAAGAGAAAAGCCAACCGACTTTTAAATCAGTTTCAGCCATTACTGGCAAAATTTTCAAACATGAAAAAGACTATTACCTTCTTTAGGTGATCGCTGAGTAACCCTAGCAGGGAAATGAAAATGTAAAGAATTCCATCCCTCAGTTGAATTTCCAATGAAAATGACTTTATTGTGGCTTAGAAAAGCCACAATAAAGTTAATTGGTAAGACCTGAAAATAAACCATCAATTGCAAAGAATGCCTACTTTTTATAGGCAATGTGTGTTTCAAAAAAAAAAATTAAAACAACATAACAGACTGGAGGCAAGATGGCGGCATGAGAGGAGAACCCAGACACCTACCTGGGAAGGGACTTACGAACAAAAAGGAACCCACAGGGGAAACCCTGAGAAGCACCCTCAACTGAGAGAACCACACAACGCAGAACAACACACAAAGGTTAGAGGAAAAAGGGGAGAGCGGGAGAGGGAGGGAGAAGGAGCAGTTTGGGGA
>PVKE010036026.1:0-16601 GCA_004027555.1 Craseonycteris thonglongyai
TTTTTATTTTTTTTTTTTTTTGTTTTTTTTTTTAATTTATTTTTATTTTTGACAGAGAGAGATACAGAGACAGAGACAGAGAGAGAACTGAACTGGGGGAGCTCCCAGTTCAGCATATGGTTCCGCACGGGCCAGGGCCGGGATTCGATCCCTGGTCCCTTGCACTGCAAAGTGAGCGCTTAACCCACTGAGCCATCCCGGCTTCCCCTATTTTTATTGTTTTGTGACAGAGAGAGAGAGAGACAGTGAGAGAGAGAGAAGGTGGATGGCCCAGAGCAATCTCCATAGTTGACAGCATTAGTTTTCCATATAATTTCACTCCACAGGTGGGCGTGGGGCAGCACAGGGCAGGAACTGGGCCGGAAGCCTCCCTGCATAGGCTCCGGCAAGAACTGAACTGGGGGCACACCCCAGTTCAGCACATGGGTCCACCTGGGCCAGGGCCAGGATTGGATACTCGGTCTCCGGGGAACCTGCTGAGCTAGCCCAGCTTCCCCTATTTTGACTTTTTAAGTATGAGAGTCTTTTGCATTCCTGAGCAATGTTGGTCAGAAAAAATTGTTCCTGTACAACATGGATGAACCAATTTGCTAGTATATATTTTACTTAGGAGTTTTAGATCTTTATACTGAGTGAGATTTACCTGAATTTTTATTTTGGATCACTACCTTTGTCAGGTATTAGTAACAAGGTTACTTGGGAAGATAGTCATTTTCTTTTTTCTATGTGCTGTGCACATAGAAAAAAAAAAAAGTAAGATTTTCCTTTACTTTTAAGTTCTAAAAAGTTTGACTATATAAGCTGTCTCATCTGCTCTTTGTGGATATCAACCTTTAAATTCCTTCTATTTTATGATAATATACCTAATCAGTTTTGATATAATATATACACATATGTGAAATTAATTATTTCTTGGATACTATACTTTTAAGCCATGTTAACATTTTTATTAGTATAAAGTTGTCTGTAGTATGCCCTGCTACTGAAGAAAAATCATCAGGATGTGATTATATTTCTATTTTTGTTCCTGATAGTACATATATATTCTTTTATAATTTTACTATTATTTTTGCCAAATGCATTATAACTGTATTAAGTTCATTATTACTTTCAAATAACTAGTTGTTGGAATTATTTATTTATTCAATGATTTTCTAATTTACTCATATTTTTCTCAATTCTTTCCTTATGTTTTATTCTTTATTTATTTTTATTTTTTTATTGTTTTTGACAGAGAGAGAGAGAGGAGAGAGAGAGAGAGAGAGAGAGAGAGAGAGAGAGAGAGAGAGAGAGAGAGAGAGAGAGAGAGAGAGAGAGAGAGAGAGAGATACAGAGACAGAGAGAGAACTGAACTGGGGGAGCTCTCAGTTCAGCACATGGGTCCGCATGGGCCGGGGCCAGGATTCGATCCTCGGTCCCCGGCGCTGCAAAGTGAGCACTTAACCCACTGAGCCATCCCGGCTTCCCCTGCTTTATTCTTAATGTCCTCTTATACATTTGTTTATTAATGTCATCTAATGCATCTGCATTTGTTTATTTCTCATAATGTTATATAATGATAGTTTATAATTAATGTTTTAATACAAGTGTATGTGATGCCTACAAGCTTATAGGAATTATGTATCTCCTTGGAGAACTGTTCCTTTTATAAAATAGTATCCTTTGCCTCTTTTTAAAAATTTTGAATTTTGTTTTCTGATGTTAATATAGCAATTTCTGATTTCCCTTTATTGCACTTGTAAGATCTGTCCTTTCCTATCCTGTTGCTTGCTCCTGCTTTTTACATCTATCTCTGTTTGGTATACTTTCTTAAAAAGAATATGTTGTTAGAATTTGATTTTTGCCTAATAAAAACTTTTTTTATCCATAATAGACAAGCAAATAGGTTTATGCTTATTATCATACCTTATTCAATGTCATTGTCATCATCCTGTGCTTTCTGTTTCATGCACGTTCGTCCATGTGCTTGCTTGTTATAGTCTCTTGTTTCTTTCAGAATGCACATATTGTTTTCTTGTTTTTATCTCGTTCACTGTTATGGAGGCATATATGTCCTCACATATATGGAGGCATATATGTCCTACTATGTTTTCTGTTTTTAATCTTTTTTTTTTTTTAATATTTATTTATTTACTTATTTATTTTGACACAGAGAGAGAGATACAGAGACAGAGAGAGAACTGAACCGGGGGAGCTCCCAGTTCAGCATATGGTTCCACACGGGCCCGGGGCCGGGATTCGATCCTCGGTCCCTGGCGCTGCAAAGTGAGCGCTTAACCCACTGAGCCATCCCGGCTTCCCCGAAGTCAGTGAATCTTTTATTTATTTATTTTGACAGAGAGAGAGATGCAGAGACAGAGAGAGAACTCTGAACTGGGGGAGCTCCCAGTTCAGCATATGGTTCTGCACGGGCTGGGGATGGAATTCGATCCTCAGTCCCCGGCGCTGGCAAAGTGAGCGCTTAACCCACTGAGCCATCCCGGCTTCCCCTGTTTTTAATCTTTAAAACTATTCTTCAAAGTATAAAACCGTAGTTGTGGAACTTGGCTTTGTGTTGCACTTCTGATGCTTGTTGGCTTTGTGATCTTTATTAAATTACTTGTGCTTTTTGTAACTATTTTCTTATCTGTAAAACAGAAATAATAGCAGATAATTAACTGAACAAATACACATAAAGTGCCAAGAAGAATTACTAGCACAATATATCAATAAACATAATACTTTTCATTTATTAATATTATCCTATTGTTTTATTATTGTAATTTTCAGAGTAAAAGCAAAATGGCACATTTTGAATTCTCTTTGTTCAGGAATACCACCTGTGGAAGTATTTTTAATTAATTTTGCCTGCAATAAGGTGAGCAACTGTAAATCTGTCTAGCTGGGTCTCTTTCATCTCTTTGATTATTTCTTCTGATCTATCTGCTTTCATCTCTTCTTCAAGAATAGAAACAATATCTGCATTAATCAGACTTTCTTTAAACTTTTCTTGTGCATTGAAAGAGCTCAAATTTTTTCTATAACTGATTAGATTCCTACCTTATCAGTTCTGGTCTTTATTGTACTACATCTGGATTTTATTTTCATTTGTATTTGTAGTTTCCTTGTTGGTCTTTCCTCTGTACTCCCTTTTCCTTTTAATTTTGCTGTGTTTTATCAATTCCAATTGCTTCTTTACCTTTACCTTTTGCCCACACCCTGATGGTCTGGGTTTCCTGGTGAATACAGGCCTGTCTTCTTGCTTTCCCTTGAGGAGTTGTTTTGACATTTTCTTTTAGTGTCTGCCAGGTGTCATTTTTAGTGAATATTTTTTCTCTGGATTCTTTCTACTCTTGTTTCCTTGTTCTTCAGGTGTTTTTGTTTTGTTTTGTTTTTTGTTGTTGTTGTTTTGTTTTCCTTCCCTATCTCACTAGTATTCTTTTCACTATTTTCTTGTTTATTATGCCAAAAGGTGGGGTAACCCACTTGGCCATGTTTGTTCACCAGGTGGACTTTTCTTGGCTTTTCTCTGCACCTACTGTGTGATGAACAGCTCTCCTCAGGTGCACTGTGGAAGGCTGGTTGATGTGTCTTCCAGTTTCAGCTTGGTTCCTGCGCCATGGCTCACTCAGCACTGCTGTTGGGTGCTGCCTCCTACCTCCTGATTGAATTCTTCATAAATCTGTGTTCTGAGAGGACAAAACTACAAGAACTACTTCTAGAGATTCTGCACTCCCTACATCTGCCTACCTTACTAGACTTTCAAGAACTCTATTTTCTAAGCTGCTCCAGGAGACCACACCTTTACCCTGTCAGTCACACCTCTTTTTTTTTTTGTAGTTACTTCCTGGGAATCTCTGTCTTTGATTGGATCAAGAAAATGGCCAACGGGAGACAGGAAATCACTATTCTGTTGTCTTCACAAAGGACCAGGAGGCAAACCTGACTATTTAGGCTTCCCTTAACGTTGATAACCGGCACCAAGAGTTCTTGATGTGCAGCCACAACTGCAACCCCATCACCGTAGGGGAGATTGATGCATAAAGGGCCATAGAAAGTGACAAGGGAGGTTCTTATGGTTCCCACAACTTGCTCTGGATTGAAAGTTATATTAGACTTGTGTTCTTACAACCCCAATATTAAATAAAATCTTGTTGATTCTAGATCATTCAGCTTGGTCCCTATTTTTCGTTTACTGAATTACATTAAGAGTTTCCTAACTTGACTTATTGTTTGATGTTCATTTTGGCTTCACCTTTCTTCCACTTGTTGCTAAAAAAAGTCATTCCAGATGCACATCAGATAACCTAAAGCACATCAAAAAACTCTACAACAACCCCCCACAACAAATGCCTTAGAATGGGACACAATTTCTATCAACGTGTTTTTACTCTCCTGAATATTCTTACATTATTACTCAGAGATTTGAAGGACCAGACTTACCAGAAAATTCACTGACAAAATATGTAAAAGTGGAATTTTGCAATCAGTTTTGTTTTTTTAATTTATCCTACATGAGCTAAGATTCTCAGGGAAGTTTTCCAAAATTTTAAGAATTTTTGAACTTTTACCTGTCAGAGTTTTGTAAACTTTTTTTGAGTGTTTGCTTTGAATATATTCTGGGTCGGTTTTACATTATGTTTAATTTTATTGTTTTCAGGCATTTGTAAATATTTCTTTAACTCGTAGTAAAATGCCCATGCTAATTCTGATTATTTTTTCAGGGATTTAACTATTAAATGTTTTTTCTAACTAACGTGAAACATCTACAAACAAATAGGCCAAAATAAATATTTCAAACTAGTTCTCATCTTGATAATTACTATGTTGGACTAAGATTTTTAATATAATCTTTTGGAGGATTTAAGCAATTTTATTTAATTTCTAAATTATGTTACTTTGATGTTTGTATTACTTCATAGCAAATGATAACTAATTTTTCTAAGTAGTCATATGTTCACTTTACAAAATAATTCAGTCACATTAATAGAACACTCTACACAACTAATATATATAAATTTATCATCCAGATGAAAAAAAAAAAAAGCTAATTAGTTTGCTATTACTTGAAAAACATTTTGGAAATTTTTAGAATGTTCGAAAATTAAAGAAAATTTTATCAGTGTGATTTTATATTGTTATTCACCTGAATTTTTTCTTTTCTCCATAAACACACAATTGAGTGATAATCTCTAATTTGGCTAATAATTTTTTATAAAGAGAAACTACTAACAAATTGATAAAATATGAATCAAGATATGTAAAAATAGACAAATATTAATAATTCAGAAACTTCTCCTTCCCTCCAAAAAACATGTTCATAAAAGCACCTAAAAGAGCTTTCGGTAACACAACTTACCAACATGTGAGACTACATAAAGTAAAAGAAAACAAAGAAGATGCCAACATATGCAATTCTAAAAATAAACATGGATAATTAAAGAAATGAATAAAATACACATTTTTATATTAATATTTGTTATATTAAGTGATCAAGATGTAAAAAAAGTAGTGTTTAGGGATATTTAGTTCTGAAATGGTGAATTTCTTTTCTTTTTTTATTATTAAATTTATTAGGGTGATATGGGTTAGTAAAAATTTCATAGGTTCCAGGTATGCAATTCTATAGTACTTTGTGTTGCATTGTGTGCTCCCCACCCAGAGTCAGCTTTCTTTCTATCTTCTTTGCTTTCTTTTACTTTATGTAGTGTCACCATATATTTAGCTCCCCTCCCCTTCTCTCTTCTCCCTCCCCACTTACCCTCAGGTAACCTCTCAACTATTGACTGTGTCCATGAGGTTTTATTTCTTTGTTGCTCTCAGTTTTATATTCCACATATGAGTGAAGTCATATGGTTCTTAGCTTTTCCTGTGTGGCTTATTTTGCTTTGCATGGTGACCTCAAGTTCCATCCATGTTGTTGCAAATGGCAGTATTTGAATTTATTTTCCATCAGAGAATGAGCTCTCCTTGTCGTAACCTTGCACAGTCCTCGTTCACCACCTGTCACTGCACGCTGCCTCCACCTTCCAGCCTTTCTCTCCAGAGAAAGCCACGCAGAGCACCTTTGAAGATCACCTGCATGACTTTACACATATAAATATACTCCATCATGTAACTTTTTATAATGGGGATGATATTATATGTAGTATTTTTAATCCAAATTTTTTCGATCTCTTTACATTTCAGATCAGCTGTATTCTTTTTATTCTCTCCATAGTAATACATATTATAAATGTATCAAAATGTATTCTCCTAATGATTGCCATTGAGAATTGTCCCAATATTTTATTTTATATTGTACAATGTTCCTATTTTCTCTATTACATACATCTTTAAATGTATATTGTTGTGTATTTATACATTTTCAAAGGATATTTTATTAGAAGTGTTGTTCCTAATTTAAAGAATATACCTAGAATAAATCATTATAAAGAGTAATTACAAAAATAAAGCATTAAGTAAACTCATTCTAACATAAAAAAAAAACATTGCATGTCTTTAAAAGTGGATTTTTGATATACTCATAATTCTAGGAATAGTAACAATTTAGAAAAGTTAAAAGTAGTATAGATGAGTATATTCTTTTTTCTTTATGGTAAATAAATTGTTTACTGTGACATTTTATTGTGATAGTTTGCTTAGAAGCTTGAAGTGTGTGTAAATGTGTATGCATGTGTATGTGCTCATGTGTGCACACAATTATATGTTGAGGGTACATATATTTATTATTAATAAGAAACAAATGGCATTCTCAACCTGGGTCATTTGAAGAGAGTTTAATGAATTTTTTACAGAGTTGTAGGCAGGGTTTAGATGAGAGGATTAGAAAGGATAGTGTGATGTCTTGACACAGGACCTGAGGAGACCAGGAAAGGAGGCAGTTAGTGTACTTGAAGGGGAGAAGTCTATAGAGCAGGTTACTTGAGGGACACAGCCATCCCCTGGGACTCTGCAAGGAGGGAGGAGAAGCAAACACCTGACTTTTAGCTCTCTGGCTCTGAGGGCTCCTGTGTAGACAGCTCTGGCCTAAAATTGTGTGGAGGCCGGGTGATAAATACATGGGCCAGCTCATGACTTGTCTCTAAACATTAGGCTCCTCAGCATGGCTTCAGGTGGGGATGGAAGGAGAGAGGATCTGGAGGAACAAATGGGAAATATCAGTGCAGACTCTGAGGGTGTGTGCTGTGTGTGTGTGAGGGGTGAGTGTGTGCATGTATGTTTGTGTGTATGTGTTTGCAGTACTGGGTTTCACCTTTGTTCTTTGGCTTTAGTAACAGAACCACGTTTTTAAACAAAATATCGCAAGGATTATCAATAGATGAAACATAAAAACTAAGCTGTTTGGTTTGAGGTAAAAGCAGTGAAGGCTGGAGACCTACCCTGCCTCCCTGCAACCTGGAGCATGATGTAGTGCCTAAGACTGTTCTTAGCTTTCCTTCTAGGTTCTTTGACTAGTCTAATAATTTAAGCGACCTAAGGCAGGTTCACAGGAAAAAATGAAAACAAAAACAAATTTAATTTTATATGCACTAGAGTCCCAAAGACAAGAGGCTCTAAGATAGGCAATCGTGTCTATATGCCATTCTGAACTAAGGAGAAGGTGACTTCAAAGGGGATTAAGACATTTCACAGGAAGATGATAAGAGTAAACATTTGATAAACAAACGTTTGCCATGCCATGATGATAAAAGTTTACCTCTGGTATAGGCTCTCTACCAACATTCTCTTTTTTTTTTTTTTGACAGGGAGACAGACAGACAGAGAGAGACAAAGAGAAGAGGGAAGGCCCAGAGCAGTCTCCATAGTCGACAGTATTAGTTTTCTATATAGTTTCACTCCACAGGTGGGCATGGGGCTGTGCAGGGCAGGAACTGGGCCAGGAGCCTCCTGCATAGGCCCAGCAAGAACTGAACTGGGGGCACACCTCAGTTCAGCACATGGGTCTGCCTGGGTAGGGGCCAGGATTTGATCCTCAGGCCCTGGGGCTGCAAAGTGAGCTCTTAACCTGTTGAGCCATCCCAGCTTTCCATACCAACATACTTTTAGGTAGCTAAGGGAAAGGTTAATAAACTTATCTTCCTGGGGTTGGTTTGGTTCTAGTTGCCTTCAGCTCAAACCAATTAACATGCTGAAGTGGCTTATTTTGGGGTGACATACTCTCTTCCCTCTCAATAATATATCCCACGAAAGCTATTTCATTAGTGGGATATATTTTTATAAGAGTACAATATGACTTGTATTCATCATACCCTTCCATCATCACTAGGAAAAGTGTAGAAACAAATCTAACAGGCATTTTTGTTTTCGAACCTGCAAGCTTAAAAGCAATCTAACAAGCAACATTTAACATTCTCCTTTACTAAACATTATAGACTCGTAGAATACTAAAGTTGAAAGGAATCCTATACTGTAATATTGTGTCATGACAAAACCTTAATCATATATAAGATGAAATCTTATACCTCTGAGAGGTACTTGGTAAACTGTTTCATTATTATAGTTACATATAACACTATGCTGCTAAGGTATGGCAGCTTTTGAAAATTGTTTGCTGATCAGAAGCAATATATACAGAATAATCAACTTGTGTACAATCATACTCATGGTATAACTAAAATTCTACCATGTACATGGATCTAATATTTTGTAGCTTTATAAAATCCATTGAGATAAAAAGACCTCAAAAATTTCCATTAAGTACTTTAATTTTTATTATGAGTAGAGTGTTTGCCTTTACAAATACCATGCAGGAATACATTTTATTTATTCCTTAGAAAGTAGCTAAAGCGAAAAAAAAAAAAGAACTTATAGTAGATAGTAATCTATTTAATTATGTATAACCTCAGGGAAATGTTGAAAATTTGGAAGTAGAGAAAGAAAAGCAAGACATTCTAATGTTTTAAGTTAGCAGCTGTAACCTAAAACATTTCTTGCACCAAATAAGTCTGTCCCTTTATGAGTTATTATTGCAATTGTGAAAAGCCTTTATTACCATTCTCTGAATTTTATTTCATAGATCTACTCTGACTGTATCATGGACTCTTCAGGGCTCGCATATTGAATTATGTGTCTTTAATGAACAGCAATATGGTCACCTAAAGAAAGTGGGATAGGTTCCTTCCAAGGAATTCTGCCTCTGATATTTCAGTATCTGCTTGCTTTTACAAGGTCTAAATTTCTTCCTCCCTCACATGACCTCCTGGGTAGTATATTTGACTGTCAATATCTGGTATGAATGCAATATGTACCAGAGGAATGGCACATACAAAGAAAAGGAGATTGAAAATAGTAAATCCTGAAGGGTCCTGAAGAATAATGGACATTTCACATAATTTTTTGAAGTTTATTTTTGTAATTTTTATATTAGTCTTCCACCATGTAGTTTTATATATTTTTTCTTATATGATATACTCATCCACTCTCTGTACCCCCTACTGGTTCCCAAGCAAGCTTTTATGCCTGGCCTGCCTTTTCCTTCTAATAGCATTTCTGATGCTATTAATTCTTCTTGCTCTGTACTGGGCAATGTGGTAGCCATTAGCCACATGGGACCTTTTCATTTTAAACTTAAATTAATTAAAATAAAATATAATTAAAAGTTTTGCCTCCTTCATTGCATTAGCCACATTTCAAGGGCTCAGTAACCACAGGTGCCTACTGGCTACCGTATTGGACAGTGCAGATATAGAATGCTTCTAATTCCCAGTATGTTCTATTGGATGGCATTGGTGATGCTGAATTTTATGCGTCAACTTGTCAGAGTAAGGGATACCCAGATAGCTAATAAATCATCATGTCTGAATATGTATTTGAGACGATTTTCTGAAGAGATTGACATTTAACTGGGTGAACTGAGTAAAGCACATTGGCCCTCCCTAACAGGGGTGGGGATCCCCCAAGTATCTGAGGGCCTGACTAGAACAGAAGGAGGAGTAGCAGTGAAGTCCTTCTTTCTCTGTTGGGCTGAGACATCAATCTTCTCTTAGCCTCAGACATCAGTGCTCCTGGCTGCCAGGCTTTCAGACTCAGATCCAGACTTCAATCATCAGCCTGACATATTTTCAGGCCTTTGGACTAGGACTGAATTATTCCACCAGCTTTCCTGGTTCTCTAGCTTGCAGATGGCAGATGATATAGCCACATGAGCCCATTATAAATGTATGTATGTATATAAGTATCTATCTATCTATCTATCTATCATCTACCTATCATTTTTTTATCTGTCTATATCTATCATCTATCTATTTATCTATTTATCATCTGTCTCTGTCTATATCTATCATCTATCTATCATCTGTCTGTCTATATCATCTATCTATCTATCTATCTATCTATCTATCTATCTATCTATCTATCTATCTATCTATTCATCATCACCACCTACCTCCTGTTGATTCTGTTTCTCTGGAGAACGATGACTAACACAGAAACTTGGTACTGAGAAGTAGGGGTGATGTTGTAACACATACTGAAAAATGCAGAAGCAGCTTTGGGACTGAGTAATGAGTAAAGACTGGAAGAGTTTGGAGGTAGCTGCTAGAAAAAGCTACAGTCCTTTTAGAGAATACCTAAGTAGTTATGAGTAAAATGTTGGTAGAAATATGGACAATGCTACAAAACAAAACTCGAGTGAGAAGATTTGAAGGTCTAATTGGCTTTATTCAATGATTCATGAATTGGGCAGCATCACATCTAACAACTGGAAAGGAGCTCTGAGGAGCTGTACAAAATCACTTTTATAGGCAGACGGAGGCAGAGAAAAAAGGTTTCTAGCAGAGAGTGAATGATTTCAAACGAGCTCACTTTCTTTGGGGAAGGGTCTATGTGGGCAGGTTGCCTCACTGGTGCTGACCAGGTCATCCCAGAGACATTGCCATAAAACCTGCTTTGCTAATGTGGAGCTTAGCATAAACAACTCTATTTTGGGCCGGGTCTTTTTAACAAAGGTAAAGCCCATTCTAATGATGGCTGAGACTGAAATGAGGAGTATAACATTGCAAATTAGAGGAAAGGTTCCTTGCTATAAAGCAAGCTTGTCCAACTATTAGGTAGGAAGTTAGTCATGAGTGATAGAAAGAGCAGATCACTACCCCTATCAACTCCCCAGGGACAACCCTGGGCCTACCCTTGGACCCTTGGAGAAGAATTATTATGTTAAAACCTCCTTCCCTTCCCCCCTCCTCCCCCGCGTGCCCCAAAAAAGGGACCTCAACCAAAATTACTTGGGTTTGACACCTGCATAGAGTATTAAACCTTGCCTTTGGCTTAACCTTAGCCTCATTATAATGTAATTGTAATAAATTAGCATTGTGGTTTTATGTTTAGATGGCTGACTAATCTCTGCATTGTTTTAATGATGAACTCCTAGCTTCTGTTGAAATGGCCAGTCCATAGTAATACCCTTATCAAATTCGGTCACAACCTTTCTGTTCTCCCCCAAAAAAGTTTTTTCAATAGAAATAAGCTGAGACTTTTCCCCTGCCCCACCACGTGGGTTTTTCTATATGCATTCTGGGTAAGGGCATGAACAGAAAGAAAACAGCCATATGACCTACACATGTCAGTCAAATGACCTAAGTCTATGCATCATGCTCACAAGGCTGGCTCTGGTCCAGAAATAAAACCCAAACCCCAAACCTATTGGGGCTTTTTTCTCTCTTGGCTTGGCTTGTTTCTCTCTTGAAATGTATTTCAATAAAACTACTCTGCTTTCCTATGTTTGGCTGATCTATATAATTCTTTACTGCAGTCAGCAGAAAGAACTCAGCTTCATTGCAGGCTCAGTACGATAATACAACCTGTGGCCTGCGGGCTGCACATAGCTCAGGATGGTCTTGAATGTGACTCAACACAAATTCATCAAGTTTCTTAAAACATGAGGGTTTTGTGTTTTTTTTTAGCTCATCAGCTATCCTTATTGTATTTTATGTGTGCCCCAAGACAATTCTTCCAGTGTGGCTCAGGGAAGTCAAAAGTTTGGACACTTCTGTTATAAAGTGCCAAGAATGTTGGCTGAATTGTGTTCTTATCCTAGTGCTTGGTGGAAGGTAGCACTTGTTATAAAATTAAATATTTGGCTGAGGGAATAGCAAATTGTTGAAGGTGCAACTTGGCTTCTTTTGAATGCTTAAAGTAAAATGTGAGAAGACAGAAGATGGAATTGCTAACCAAAAAGGAAGTGGAACTATAGAATTTGGAACATTCTCAACTTATTCCTATTGAAAAAGCTTGTTTGGGAGAGAACAGAAAGGTTGTGGCCAAATTTGATAAGGGTATTGTTTTGGACTGGCCATTTCAACAGAAGCTAGGAGTTAATTATTAAAACAATGCAGAGATTAGTCAGCCATCTAAACACAAACTAAGACCAATTACCCAAGACAGTGGAAGAATGGGTGCAAAGGCAATTTGGATATCATGTAACTGACACTCCAATCATAGGCTGGAGTACAAAGCCCTGAGTGGTAGAACTGTTTCAAAGTAAAGGCTGTGACTATAAGGGAAAAGAAACTTGCCCCTACCCCCATGTTCCTTTGGCTGATATAATAATCAAATAAATGTGAGACAGGTAGCAAGAGAAATAAACCAGATTTAGTACATACATACCATATTTTTCTGTGTATAAGATGATATTTTTGTCTAAAATTGTTAGACCAAACATTGGAAGTTGTCATATACATAGTAGTAACCCGTGTGTTGATTTCTTAATGTTGGGTTAGACAAATAGGGGTTGTCTTATACATGGGACATCTTTTACATGGAAATGTATGGCATTTATGACACAGTCAGAAACCCCACAGGCAGGATGGGTTCAGAGACAGAGAACATGGGTATGTTAATCATGAGCAACAAGAGGAGAAGAAGGTAATATGATCAGTGCTTTGTGCCACCTGTGTCCACTCCTGACAGAACACTCAGGTCCAACACCCAAGGATTAATTTTGTGATTAGAACATCCTGATAAAAGGGAAGTAAAATCTAACCACAATTACCAGGTTTTGATGCCTGAACAGAATGTTAAATCTTGCTCCTGGTTTAATATTAGCGTCTTTATAATAAAATAGCATTGCAATTTTGGACACCCCCACCCCCTGGGATTTTTCTATATGCATTCCAAGTAAGGGCATGCACAGAAAGAAAACAGTCATATGACCTACACATGTCAATCAAATGACCTAAGACTGTACGTCATACTCTCAGGGCTGGCACAGGGCCTGGAATAAAATCCAAACCCCAATTACCTAAGGGTATTTTTTGCCTCTCTTGGCTTGGCCCGATTCTCTCTTGAAACATATTTTAATAAAGCTTTTCTTTACTTTCATTTGTGTTGCTAATGTGTAATACTTTATTGCCTCGGTCGGAAGAACCAAGCTCCTAGCTGCCTCCACAGGGTAAAAAGTTTATGAGACATCCTGAGCTAAGAATGAGGTGAAGTGCCTTGGGATTTCAAACATTCATTGCAGAATGATAAGGAGACCAGATGCTTAGTAAATAAAATTTGTGGGTCAAGAAAGATTATCTCTGATGATCTCATTATGGGCAAGGTACCTAATTCGAGTTCTTCTGGGTAGTTAAAGGGGAGGCAGACATTTCTTCTGAGCCTGCAGCTAAAGGTGCCCTTACCTCAAAACAATCTGTATACCACATAAGCACATCTTGGGGTGACTAGCTCTGTTCCCCCACCTCACTGCAGGATGGCTCCTCACATTTTGGTCTCTGCTCCCCCAATTCCAGTGCCATGCTTTTCAACGATCCCCCAGCATGGCATGCACTGAGCCCAGCAAAGCACAGTGGGCATAGCTACTAGTACTTAGATTTTGAAGGATGGAGCAGCCTAGGGTCACCCAAAGTGACCCCAACTGGTGGCATTGCCTCCTCGAAAGAAACCCAGACCAAACGCTGCTGCAAGGGTATGGCCACAGTCTAGGGCTACACCCAGCAGAGCTTTGGGGGCAGGGCCAACTCCCACCCAGGAGAGCCACCGGCATGGGATTCTAGCCTAGGAGACCCTCAGGCAGGCAGCTGCAACCATAAGAGCTACTCTGTGCACCACACCCAATAGAGTCCTGGGGGCAGGACTGCCCTGAACCCAGGGGACCCAGCTCCCACCCTTGTGGGTCTCAAAGGCCAGATGTGGAACCAAGAAAAAGTGTTCTTGAGCTTTGGGTTTAGTGTTTACCTTCTTAGGTTTTGGATTTATCTGAGCTCTGTCACTCTTTTTTCTTCTTTTCTTTTCTTTTTTCCTATTTCTCCTTTTGGAATGGAAATACCTCTCCTATGCCTATCCCACCAAGGTTCACAGTTGGAGTTTCACCCGTATCCAACTTGGATGATATTTAAAGGACACATTGGCCTAAGACTTTGGTGTTGATGGCAAATGAAAAGGACATGAACAGGGCGAGAAGGGGAGGGGAAGAATGTTATGGTATGAGTGTTTGTGTTCCCCTACAATTCATAGGTTGAAACCCAATGCACATGGTCTAGAATGTGGGGGGATTAGGTCATGAGGGCAGAGCCCTAAAGAATGGTGTCAGTGCCCTTTTAAAAGGGGCCTATCTGAGCTCTTTTCCACCATGTGAGGACACAGCAAGAAGGCCCTGCCTATGAACCAGGAAGTCCTCACTAAGCACCAAATCTATTGGTGTCGTGATCCTGGCTTTCTCAGTCCCCAGAATTGTAAGAAATAAATGTTTTTTATAAGCCACCCAGTCTATGGCATTTTGTACTGCAGCCCGAATGTACTGAGACAGCACTTCCCCATATCTTTATATTGGCAGTTTCTTTATAGCAAGAGGACTACTTTCTCTTCCATGTTATCAGTTACAAGACACGACTATTCCTTAATAACATTTCTTTTTCTCCTCCATTCCTTCCATTTCCACTATAACCATCAAGGTCCAGGCTCCTATTACTTATTGTATGAACCCTTGAATAGCTCCTCTCTGATCTGTTCACCTCCACCTTCTCTCCACTCAAATCTAGCCCATCCCCTGCATCTACATTAAAAACATCCCAGCAGAACATGTTCTCCCCCACATTTGATTCTGTTGTCTACATAAGACTGTCCTTAACATACAATTCACACAGCAATAGAGCAGGGAAGGATTCTTCAAAGTTTTTCCATCTCATTTTAAGTAGATGAAAATCAAATAACTTACCTACATTGTTCTTATTTTACTTTTATTACTAAATTAGTTAAATTCTATCTATCTCAATATACATAACATATGCTGTGCAATAAGTTAATTCATGACTAAGCCTCACATTTTACATTTATTGCTGTGTATATAAAATAACCTTTGAAGCATTAATATAACACTAATTATATTTTTTCATTTGATGTAAAGTGCTTATAAACCACCTCACATAACTACAAATTAAGCTACACAGTAACACATTGTGTGGTATATTCTTCTTCCCCAAAGCTCAGGGACCTTTATAGAAATCATTTTATTAATCTTCACACATCTCTGAGATGAGATGGTTTTAATTATCCTCCTTCTGAGTTTGGGAATAAGTGTATGGAAGCCATGTATCACTGATGTATACAGGCAATGCACCGTGTTCTATGTTAATGCAGAGTAGCAGAAAGGCTGAGAAAACCACCTCTTTCATCAAATGCACATTATTGTTGAAAACTTCAGCAGTTCCATGCTTGTAGGAAATGAACTGCCTTCTGTTCTGTTCAGGAGTACCAACCACCTTGCCTCGTCTGTTCAATATTATGATTCAGGGAACAGATCTGCAGGAACGTGAGTCTAAGAATTTAGTACATGACTTTAAAAAAAAAAATCTCTACTCTGTATTTCTTCTCCTGAGTCCTTAGATCTGTCTTATTTTTATTCATTTTCAAATTAATATTACAGCTATCTCCTTGTTCTAGTTGTAAATTTAGGACAAAAGTGCTACCAATACAAATTTCATAACTATCTTCTCTATTATTTTTTCACAGGCCTTGGATTAAGGGTGAAAAAGAGCAGAAATGCACATAAAGTTCAATTAGCTCAATTAATAAAGGGATAACTCACAGAGAAGACATTACAGATGTATTTTTGTATTTTTTCCCCCCAGGAAGTATACTCAGTAAGCCCACATTTTCACCGTATTAGCATTTCTTCTGTTATTTTAGCATGGCTGATACAGAAAGGAGGTGGTAGTCACAGGTTTGAAACCAGGAGGAGAAAGATAGCTGACTGGGAACACGTTGTTGAACAGAGGCAGAAACCCCAGGAAATGTAAAATTTTCCATATAATCCACTAAAACCATGCAAATAATTCGGAATATATGATATTTCCAAGGACACGAGATATACATGTATGTAAAATAAAGACTAATCCAGTGGTCACCTTTAGCAACTGAGGAATAGAGACAAAAGACACATACTGGGGAGATCAAAGATGGCGGCATGAGAGAACGCCGATAACTGCCCGGGAAGGGCCTTGTGAACAGAGGGGAATCCACAGGGGAAACCCTGAGAAGAAACCTCAACTAAGAGAACCACACAACGCAGAACAACACACAAAGGTTAGAGAAAAAAGGGGAGAGCGGGAGAGGGAAGGGGAAGCAGCGGTTCGGGGACAGAGACTCGGAGCGCGGCCCGGGGCTGGCAAAAACAAAGGGGG
>PVKE010036027.1:0-16589 GCA_004027555.1 Craseonycteris thonglongyai
AGAAAAGGTACTTACATTTTAAACAGAAGAAAAATTGAAACTCAACGTGGTCACCGAGGATAAATAATATTGATTGATAATAATACTGTTAATACAAAAGAAAAGAAGCTACCATATGACACTACCAAATAGTCAAGCTAACTGACTGTGTTCTTCGATGAGTCGAGTCGTAACTGTTGCATTCACGTGTTGCGTCCGGTGACAAGTGTAACACATAAGTCAAAATGTATTGTCTGGGTGGGCGGCGATCACAGTGTTAGACTGTCAGAATTCTAGGAATTTATGACCTTGGCAAATTCCCAGAATGCATTGAACTATTGCTAGAAAGTTTTGTCTTCTACAATTGCTTCAAAGTCCATGGTACACAGAATTCCACCCCAGACATTGCGAGCGATCGGCGATCAACCAAAATTGGCCTTGAGATCTACCGGTCGACCGCGATCGACTTGTTGGCCACCCCTGGGTTAGACAGTGCTGATCAGACTGCATAAGGGCATGGGGGAAGAGAAGCTGACATAGCAGAGAGAGATTTTGTCGAGTCAGTCCTGAATAAGGAGATTCCCTTAATGAGGGTGAAGGGCCGAGGGCCCAGAGGTGTTGAAGGTTTGACGGAGAGGGACAGCCGCTAGAGTGGGGTTGGCCAAAGGAAGTGCAAAGAAACAGTCAGAAAGGTTACCTGCCTCAGTCAGATTTAGAAATTGGGTACCTTGACAGATGAGGGAGAGCCAGGAAAAGGGGTCCACTTTACCTGTGTCATCCCCTGATTCAGAGGGGAGCTACTGGTTTAGGATGAGTTTTATTTCTGATGGAGCCTGCCTGGCAGGTATGGCATGATTCCTTGAATTGGTCATAAGGGAAGCAGAGGGCAGGGAAACCGACAGGTCTGGATACAGATTCAAAACCTGAGAAGTGAATAGAAAGCAGGGATTGACAGCCCTGTGTGGGCAGTAGGCTGTGTTGGGCAGGAATTGGGTATGAGTGGCTCCACCAGCCTTCCAAGTTTGCTGAACATAGAAGTGCCAACGGAAGGGATTGAGGGATTGATGATCCTGTGGAGATCCAAGGGATAGATTAGTTAGAAGGAGAAACAAGTAAATCATGCTGAGGGATGGAGACATGTCAGTCCCCAATCAGAGAACACAGATTAGGAACAGACAGATGATTGAACCACGTTCATAGGGGGTACAGTGGGTTGTAGTTGTAATGGCGAGGCGGAAGGACAGGATGAGAGAGACAATCTCAATGGCTGCCAAAAACCAGGGTGGGCAGATCGTGGTAGCAGGTATCAGACCGTCTGGGGGGACAGGTCTGTTGGTTCAGGGACTGGTGAGGCGGCTGGACCCTGGTGGGAGAGTTTCAACCTGGTTGGGTTTAAGGGGTGGGATGACCAAATTTTCTGGTCAGGAGCCAATTCCAGGTGAGAGACGTGATACCAGGAAGGGTGGCCCAAGAGTTTGGCAGCAGTGTGGGTGGTGAAGACAATAGTGTGCGGTCCTGTCTACTAGGGTTTCAGAGGGCAGTGTTGGAGTTCCTTAAGAAAAAACACTGTCCCCGGGTTGCAGGGGAAGAGAGGAGGAGTTGGGACCACTGACCACGGGCAGGTGGTGGTCAGCGTGTTCCCTGAGGAAGTGACGGAGCAAGGACAGGTAAGGGAGGTAGAAAGCCAAAATAGGGGGCTGAACCGGGAGGTCGTGGTTAATGAGGAAAGGCCGACCATAGAGCAGTTCGAAAGGGCTGAGGCCAGTGGGGGCCCAGGGAGCCACCCGAATCCTGGTCAGGGCCAAAGGAAGGAGATTGGGCCAAGAGGTCTGGAGCTCTAGAGTGAGCTTAGTCAAATGATCTTTCAGGATACCCTTAGCTCACTCCACCTTAACGAAAGATTGAGGGTGGTAGGAGATGTGCAGTTTCCAGGTGATTCGGAGGGCTTCCGAGACCTGTTGTACAACCTGAGCAGTGAAGGTTGGGCCGTTGTCCAACTTGATGAAGACAGGGAAACCAAATCGCAAAATGATTTGTTCTAGGAGGATGGTTGTCACCATATCTGCAGTTTCCTTAGTGGTAGGAAATGCCTCAATCCAACCTGAAAAGGTATCAACCATAGTGAACAAGTATTGAAAATGTTTGACTTGGCATGTGGGTGAAGTTAATTTGCCAGTCCTTGCCAGGCTGATGTCCACGCATCTGATGAGTAGGGGTCCTGGCTGAGTAGGTGGGGCAGGCCGTATGGGCCTTTTGGATAGCATCCCTTAGTCCTGGAAAGTGAAAGAGAGGGTCCAGAAAGTGGAACATTGCCTTCAGAACAATGTGTAGGGAGTTGTGGACATCAGACAGGAGGGTTTCAGCCTGTGCCTGTGGGAGAGAGCAATTTTATTACCTATGAAGATCCAGCCCTTATCCGCCATATGGCTATTATGCCGTAACAAGGTGGCTGTTTTTTTCAGGGGAGTAGGCAGACTGAGTAGGGGTGGTCAGGAAAGGTATGGGGGCAGGGAAAGGACCGGAGGTGAGGGAGTGGGCCACGGAATCGGCCTGAGAGTTGCCTGTGCCACCGGGTCCCCAGAGGATTGGTGCCCCCTGCAATGGATAATTGCCATTTTGGAGGGTAGCTGGAGGGCTTCAAGGAGTTTAGAGATAAGGGTGGCTTTTTGAGAGGTGATACCCTCAGGCAGGGGGTTGGCCTCACGTGTGCAAGAGGTGCTAACCATTGCACAGGGCACCCTGCTATGGCCCAGGGCCGAAAAGGGAACCGCTGTCCACAAAAAGAGTGATGTCGAGGTGTTCCAAGGAGCAGTCAAAGAGCCCCTGGTCGTGGGGAGCTCAGGGCCTCAATGGCCTGAGGGCAGGAGTATAAAGAGTGGGATAGGTGGGTAGCCGCTGGCAAGAGGGAAGCCGGGTTAAAGGGAGGGGAAGGATATAGGGAGATGGTAAAATCTTCGATGAACAGGAGATGGAATTCCTGGAGCCTGGAAGGACTTAAGAGGGATAGACATTTGTGTCCCAAAAGGTCCGTCAACCTGTGGGAGAAAATACTGAGATAGGCAGAGCCAGGATGAGTTTTAAAGCTTCTTTGGTAAGCTTGGCTGCAGCCGCCAAAGCCCAGAGACAGGGCTGCCATCCCTGGACTGTGGGGTCCAGCTGTCGGGAGAGGTAGGCCAGTGGCTGATGTGAAGGGCCCACGGGTTGGGCCAGGAAGCCGGTGGCTATGCCATGGCGTTCATCTGTGAACAGATGAAAGGTACGATCGGGGTTAGGTAGCAAAAGAGAAGGGGATGAGACCAAGGCATCTCTGAGAGCTGTGATATCTCAGCGGGCATTGGAGGGGGAAGTGAGTGGTCCTGAGGGTGCGTCCTTGGCTGCCAGGTAGAGTGGTTTGGAGAGAAAGGCAAAGTTGGGAACCCAATGGTGGAAAAACCCAACCAGCCCTATAAAAGAAAGAATCTGACCTGCCATTTCTGGCGGTTGAAGCTCTTGGCTGGCCTGACTGCGATCAGAGTTAAGGCTTTTGGATGTCGGGGTGAAACAGATGCCTAGATATGTGACGGAGGCAGAGGACAGTTGGGCCTTGGATGGAGAGACTCGATAGCTATGTGAACACAGATAATTAAGGAGAGAGGCAGTGTGTGTTGAGGATGCATTCAGAGAAGGGCTGCATAGAAGGAGGTCGTCCACATATTGAAGTAGAGAGCTTGGACTCAGGGGGCAGGAGGTGAGATCCCGGGCCAGGGCCTGCCCAAACAAATGTGAGCTATCCCGAAAGCCCTGGGGAAGAACTGTCCATGTCAGCTGCTGAGCTGCATGGGTGTCTGGGTCCTCCCAGGTGAAGGCAAAGAGGAAGTATGAATCCGGGTGTAGGGGGACTGTGAAGAAAGCGTCCTTAAGATCCAGAACAGTGAAACGAGTAGTGGGCAGGGGTATATGGTAAAGAAGAGTATAGGGGTTAGGGACTACTGGATGAAGGGGGACCACAGCCTCATTAATGAGGCAGAGGTCTTGAACCAGGCAGTACTTGCAGACTGGCAGGATGGGGGTGTTGCAGGGGGAGTCAGTGGGGATAAGGAGGCCTTGGCCAAGGAGCCGGAAAATGATAGGTTTAAGTACCCTGCGGTGGGCCTCAGAAATGGGAAATTGAGGGCGAGAGAGAAATTAGGTGGGGTCTTTTAGCCGGATGCGGACGGACTGGTGGTGGGTAGCAATGATAGGTTTGGAGGTGCCCCAGACCTTTGGGTCTACTTTGTCTGGGGGTAGTGGAGGATAAGGGGTTTGGGAGGTAACAGGTCCAGTTGTAGACTGAATGAGGGGGAGGAGGAAGTGAGAAGAGGAAGCTTTGGGGGAGAGCTGGAGCGTGGCTCCCAGGTGGTGGAGGATGTCCCTGCCGAGGAGGGGGACAGGACAGGAGGGTATGACCAAAAAGGAGTGGATGGCCCTCTAAAAAGCAGAGGGAGAGATGGTGTCCCATTGATACCCATGATCAAGACCTGGGAAGGGAGGAGAGGCCCAGAAGAAGTAGGCAGAATCGAGTAGGTAGCCCCTGTATCCACCAGAAAGGAGATGGACTTACCCACTACCTGCAGCGTTACCCTGGACTTGGCAAGGGTGATGGGGTCCTCGAGTCTGGGCATTGTCAGTCGTCGGCCAGCCCCAGGAGTTCCAGCAAAGCCATCGCCTGGCCTGCCCGCCCCCCACGTAGAATCGTGGAGGGAGGGGCGGCCAGGGGGCAGTCGCTTTTCCAGTGGCCCCATTGCTTGCGAGCAGGGCAAAGCTTGGTGGGCGGCCTGGGGCAGGGGCACTGATAGGACCAGTGGCCTTCTTTGCCACATTTGAAACAGGCTCCAGGAGAAGTGCTGCGCTGTGGAGGTTTCCCCAGGTTCCGTCCCCAGGTTCCATCCGCTGGAACCAGCCGGCCTCAGGGGAGCTGCTAGGGATTGGGTTTGGAGCACCACCTTCTGTTGCATCGGAGCCTGACGGCTGGATTCGGCTACTTCGTCCCAGGTGGAAACATTTTAAATGCCATATTTACCAGGTCTCGAACAGGGGCCTGGGGTCCCTCTTTTGCCCGTTTTATATCAGGGGCAGATTGAGTGCTAAAATAGGTAGTCAGTACCATGGCCCGTGCCGGGGCAACTGGGCTCAGGCAGGTATAGAGGGTTAGAGCCTCAGTGAGGCAGTTAAGAAAGACTGCCGGATTTTGTCTGGGCCTTGGGGAGTTATTTATTGGTTAGATCGGGCAGCGGTGATGGCAGCGGCAGGCAGGTGGGGAGGTCCGGCCTCCCCAGAATCCCCATCTTTACATGAAGGGAGGGGGGCTTCCCTAAGGCGGGAACCACCATCTTTAACAAAGGGGAGTTAGAGAAACTAACTCAAGGGAGGGGAGGGAGTAGTAGGTCCAGAGGGGACTGGTGAAGCAGGCTGAGTTGGCCCAAAGTATGGAGGAGGAATGGGAGAGTCAGGTCTGAGAAGAGGGGAAGTGAGAGTTTCTGGGGGTTTGGAGAGCGGTAAGGGGTCGGAGTCCAGAGAGTGGTTGGTTGAGAGAGGCAGAGGGAAGGACAGGGAGAAGGACGGGAGCACATATCCCAGTGTCGTTAAAAGTGCCTAAACATAAGGAACCGCCAAACATGCTCGTCCTGCACCTTTATTTATTCGATATCAGTGGGTCTGTTGAAAGCAAAAGTCCCTTCGGGTGGCCAATGAGAGGAACAGTTCCTTGGAGAGTCCGGGATTAACAGTTAGTGAGGAGATACCCCGGGGGCATCTTCTGGTCGGATTTGGACTCGGTGTTACCCCTGGCCAACCAGTCTCAGAGTGGCAAGAGAGCGAGATAGGCGTCCCTAATCCCTGGTCTCTGACCACGAATGAAAACGGAGAGGTGTCTCAGACTTGTGAGTTCACCTCGCCGAGAGGACGAATGGGTGATCTGGATGTCTCTGGACCATCCGGCATCCGGAAGGATAACGGGGGGTCCCTGACGTGGCCATGGTTAAACGGACAAGGACCCCAGAGGGCTGAGATCGGTAGGTCAGGGGAAGGAGGGATTTACCCCACAACGGCCGGATTGAGTGCCTGGTTCGGCGGTCCCTGGTCGTTCCCAGAAGGGAGAGGAGCAGCTCACGCGGTTGCCCACGGAGTCTATGTCCTCCCGGGTTTCGGCACCAAATGTAAGGAAGCGACACGGGAGATCGTGTGGCTAATCAAATGTGAGCCTTTATTGGGGGGGGGGGTTCTCCCGACGACATTCTTGGGTCCCCGGAAAGGAGTTGGGAAGGAGATGGGGGCCAAAGAATGCACATGCGGGGAAGGGAGTGAGTGGGTTATATAGGGCTCTGGGGTGGGCGAGAGGGGGATCAGGTGGCCAATTGAAGTCCCGCCTTCGAAAGTTCCCAGGCAGGTTACAGCCACTTGGAAAGTCCCCTTTGCCACATCCTATTTGCCCGGGCCCCCGAGGCCCACCGACCTTACAAATTAAAAAATGGGCAGAAGACCTAAACAGACATTTATCCTGAAGACATACAAAAGCCAACAGATACAAGAAAAAATGCTCAACACCAGTTAGGGAGCAGTTAGGGAGACACAAATTAAAACCACAATGAGACACCACCTCACACCTGTTAGAATGGCTATAATCAACAAGACAAGTAATAACAACTGCTGGAGAGGCTATGGAGAAAAAGGAACCATCATACACTGCTGGTGGGAATGCAAATTGGTACAACCCCTATGGAAGGCAGTATGAAAATACCTCAAAAAATTAGGAATGGAATTGCCATGACCCAGCAACCCCTCTTCTGGGTATCTACCCAAAAACCTGAAAATCTTAATCCGCAAAAAATATATGTACCCCAATGTTCATCGCAGCACTGTTTAGAGTGGCCAAGTCATGGAAATAAACAAAGTCTCCTTTGATAGATGACTGGATAAAGAAGTTGTGATACATTTACACAATGGAATATTACTCAGCCATAAGAAAAGATGAAATAAGGCAATTTGTGACAACATGGACAGACCTTGAAAACATCTTATTAAGTGAAATTAAGTCAAACTGAAAGAAGAAGGAAACATGACCTCACTCATAGGTGGAATATAAAACTGAAAGTAACAAAGAATCCAGAACTCACACACAGTCAGTGTTTGGTGGTTGCCTGGGGGTGGGGGTGGGGAGTTGGGGTGGAGGGCTCAGGGGCATAGGGAGGTGGCATCAAATGTAAAAAAATAATAATAAAATAAACTCAAAAAATTAAATGTTTTTTTACGAAAATAATATTAAGTTTAAAAAAATAGGCAGCCAAAAAACAAAAAAATTATACATTAAACTGTCAGGAATAATACATTGAGAAATTGAAGTGTTCTAATATATTAGAGAGTTTAACTCGTTTGTTTTAGTTCATGACAAATTAAGTAGGCAAAAAACAAATAAGAAACAAGGTAATTATTTTAAATTGTTAATAAGGTTCAATATTTAGATATAACTAACAATGTACTCTATAATTAGATAATAAACCCCCTTTTAAGCACCCACATACTCAATATTAATATTGCAGAACATCTCGAAAAGTGATGTAATGAAAATAACAGGTATCACAGGATTTGATCAAATCATTGGCTTAAATAATCAGCAAAGGATTGAGAAGTCACAAATACCAAAAATTACAAATTGCATGGGCAAAATAATTTTACATACAAATAGTGCTTTAAGTATAACAAAATAATCTGCACTTTTTTTTGCAAATAAACTTTAAAAATCTGGCTTAAATGATGTTCTAGAAAAATTTTAATTCCGTATTTTCCAGCATATAAGACGACCGGGCATATAAGACGACCCCCTAATTTTACAGTTAAAACACAGGTTTAGGCCTATATTTGCTGTATAAGACTACCCCCCACTTCCGAGGCTGTAGTCTTATACAGCGAATATAGGCCTAAACCTATGCTTTAACTGTAAAATTAGAGGGTCGTCTTATACTCCTGGTCGTCTTATACGCCGGAAAATATGGTACCAAAATTGATTGATGATGATAAATAAAACTTAAGCAATTCTTAGTCAGTATCCATGAAAAAAACTAAATATAGGGGAAGCCGGGATGGCTCAGTGGGTTAAGCGCTCACTTTGCAGCGCCGGGGACTGAGGATCGAATCCCGGCCCCGGCTCGTGTGGAACCATATGCTGAACTGGGAGCTCCTCCAGTTCAGTTCTCTCTCTCTCTCTCTCTCTCTCTCTCTCTGTCAAAAATAAATAAATAAATAAAAATATATTAAAAAAACAACAACAAAAAAAAAAAACTAAATATCTTTTATAAGAAGCAAATCTTCTCCATTATTTCACAGATGAGTTTTGGAAAATGAAGAACACATGGATAATTTTCATTGCTATTTAATCAGGTTCAGAATACAGGAAAAGAATTTAAGCTTCTATGTTCTTAGTAAAATTAGCATTACACAGCACAATTTGACAAAATAAACAATGAAAACTATAGAACAATTTCATTGTGTGTTAATGATGCCAAAAGCTTGAAAATGTAGATTAGACCTTTCTGTAGCATATTAAGAGAATAATATCAACTACTTTATACCTGTTTCATCACCTAGACAGTGGTGAAATTAACTTCATAGAGATTTTGTGATAGTCAGATGTGTCAATCCATGTAAAGGGCTTGGGGCATTATCCTTGGTTCACAGTAAATGGATGGATGGATAGATTAGCTAGATGATAGATAGTAGATAGGTAGATTTATATTATCAATAGATTTATAGAAGATAGATAATAGTTACAAATATATATATATATATATATATATATATATACACATACACATACATACACACACACATACATGCATACATAGGTAGGAAGATACATACAGGTATTTTGATTTATATTTAAAGTTTATATACATACACATGTCATACCATGTTGGGTATTCCCATGTTCCTATGTTTCCATCCAGAGAGAAGTTACTGTCAAAAGGACATAGATTTTAATCAAAAATTGATTTAATGAAATCAGGTGTTGTATTTGTATTTCTTAAATATTGTGCTAAAGACAGTCCCCAGAAGTACTTGAAATCTTTTTCTTTCCTCTTCTTATCCATTTTCCTTACATTTGAAAGCTATTTTCATTACTATGTACTCAAAAAACCCTTAAGAGTTAAAAAGTTTATAAGTTTTTAAATGTTCCCTCCTTATCACCAACCCAAGTCAATACTTCAGTGTTGGCTTAATCAATTACACTTAAATTCCTTTCCTCCTTCTGTAGCCTCTCCAAACTTGTTTCTCTTCACATTCTTAAATTTAAATTTCAAAAGCCTAAAACATCCTGTTGCCAGGTAAATCCTTTCTCTTAGGTCCAGGGAATGTTAAAGAAATCTAGGGTTAGAAACTAAAATTTCTCATTTTCTCTTATTTTCTTTTCTTTTTTCTTTTACAGAGATGAAAGAAAAGTTCACTAAAAGTAAAAGTACACTTCCAAGAGATAAAATAGGGCCTTGAGCATGGACAGTCGGCTCAGGAAGCCTGATCCTGAAATTTCTAAATTCAGCAGAAAGAGAACAAATGCTGAGAACACTCAAGGAATAATAACTTATATCCCATTATATGTATATGAATGTTTTTTTGTATGCATGTGCAAGCATACATGCATAGACACCATTTTGTATTAGTTTAAAGAGAATTACTGCCTTCTTTTCAAAAGGATATGTAATATTTTGTTGTTTGGTTGGAATATCATTTAATTGCTTTCCTACTAATAAATATTTAAGTTGCTTAGATTTATGTTTAAATATTCTTAAACAAATATGTTTAAATGCCTTTGTTAATTAATGAAAATGTGTGTGAAAATATATGTGTATGTGATATATATATATGCATATGAGAAATCACCAGAAGTAAAATAGCTGGGTCAAACAACACGCGAATTCAACATGCTGGTAACATTGAACTGATTTACCATCACACAGAAAGTGCTCATGAGACTCCGTTGCTGTCTATCCTCACACATTTAATTGTATTTTACAATTTTGTAGATAAAATTTTTATTTTATATTTACTTTAATACATGGTAATTCAATCATGATTCAGATTTAATCTTATTTTCATATGTTTTTTGTTCTATTGTGTATATTTTTTTCTGAGATCTGCTTGTTCAAATTCATGGCCCATTTTCTATTGCTTTATTTTCTCTATTATTAACATTTCAGAGAAGCCGAGGTGGCTCAGCATGTGAAGTGCTTGCTTTGCAGCCCTGGGGACCTACAATCTAATCCTGGCCCCAACCATGCAGACCCATATGCTGAACTGAGTTGTGCTTCCCATGCGGGAGGACCCCAGTTCGGTTCTCGCTTCCTGGTTCAGCCCCTGGCTAGAGGGGGTGTGCCTCCCATGGGGATGGTGCCCAAACCAATTCCTGCCCTTTGCAGCCCCCACCCACCTATGTGGAATGAAACATTTTCAAAAACCGACGACATAAAATTATGGTACAACTATGGAGACTGCTCTGGGCCTTCCCCCTTCTCTCTGTCTCTGTCTGTCTCTGTCAAAAACAATCAAATAAATATTTAAAAATATGTCACTTTACACATCACAGAACATAGTACTTTGATATTGTGTGTTAATTTTTTCCAGTTTGTCACTTTTTTTTACCTTTTTTGTGAACATGGAGTTTGAATAATTTATAACATAAATAATTGATTTTCAGTGATTTTTAAGTTTTATGTCAGTTTGAGAAGAATTTTACCCACACAATGATTATTTATATGTATTTATTTAGTTTTAAATTGTTAAATTTATTGGGGTAACATTGGTTGGTAAAAATTACATAGGTTCCAGGTGCACAATTCTATACTATATCATCTATACATTGCATTGTGTGCTTAAAACCCAGAGTCAGTTCTCTTTCTATCACTATATACCTGATACCCTTTCCTTCCTCCCCCTTCCCCTTTCCCCTCGGATAGCCACTAAACTTCTGAGTCCCTGAGTTTTTGTTTTCTTGTTACTTTCAGCTTTATATTCTACCCATAAGTGAAATCATATGGTTCTTGTTTTTTTTTTTCATCTGACATATTTTGCTTACAATGAGGGTCTCAAGGTCCATCCATATTGTTGCAAATGGCAGTATTTCATATTTATTTATCTCTGAGTAATGTTCCATTGTGTACATGTACCACAACTCCTTTATCCAGTAATTTATTAAAGGACACTTGGGTTGTTTCCCTGACTTTGCCACCAGAAACAGAGTTACGATGGGCATTGGGGTACATACGTCTTTGTGGACTAAGGTTTTTGAGTTTTGGGGGGTACATACCCAGAATTGGGATTGCTGAGTCATATGGTAATTTTATTATTAATTTTTTGAGGAACCCCCATACTGTCTTCCAAGTTGTGATACAACCACAACCAATTGATATTTCCACCAGCAGTGTATGAGGGCTCCTTTTTCTCCACAGCCTCTCCAGCAATTGTTATTCCTTGTCTAGTTGATTTTAACATTTAAAAAAATGTAAAGTGGTATCACATTGTGTTTTTTTTAATTTGCATTTCCCTAATAACTAATGCAATTGAGCAGTTTTTCATATATCTGTTAGCCATTTGTATATGTTCTTGGGAGAAGTGAGAAGTGTCTGTTCAAGTCCTCTGTCCATTTTTCCAGTTGGATTCTATTTTTTTTTCTTTTTTCTGAGTTGTATAAGTTCCCTATATCTTCTAGATATTAGCCCTGGATCATAAGCATTGTTTGCACATATTTTCTCCCATTTAGTTGGTTGTGTCTTTGCTTTGTTGATGGTTTATTTTGCTCTGTAGAAGCTTTTTTGTTTGTTATAGTCCCATTCATTTATTATTTCTTCTCACTTGTATTTGAAGTCAAGTTCATAAAGTAATCTTTGAACCCAAGTTGTATATGTTTAGTACTGATGTTTACTTCTATGCAGTATATTGTTTCTGGTTTGATGTGGAGGTATTTGACCCACTATGAGTTCAATTTAGTGTATCACAGCAGGTCACAATCCAGATTTATTCCTTTGCATGTAGTTTTCCAATAAGCCCAGCACTATTTACAGAAGACGCTTTCTTATTGACATTGTATATATTTTTTGCTCCTTTGTCAAAAATTATCTGTTCATATATTTGTGGGTTTATTTTTTTTGTTTGTTTATTTGTTTTTATTCTGTCCCATTGGTCTCTGTGTCTGTTTTTATGACAATTACAAACTGTTTTGATTAGTTAGGTTTGTAGCATAAATTGAAGTCTGGGAACATAATGCCTCCAGCTTTACTTATTTTTTTTTTCATAAGATTGCTTTGGAGATTTGGAGTCTTTTGTGATTCCATATGAATCTGATGATTTTTAAATGTATTTCTTGAATAATGTCTGTGAAACTTTGACGGGAATTGTGTTAAATTTATTTATTGCTTTGGATTATATAGCCATTTTAAATATGTTGATTCTTCCAATCCATGGACATGGAATATTTTTCCTTTTGTGTGTTTGTGTGTGTGTGTGTGTGTTTGTGTGTGTGTGTGTGTGTCTTTTTCAATTTCTTTTAGTAATATCTTATAGAATTCCATGTATAGGTCCTTTATGTTCTTTGGTAAATGTATTTCTATGTGTTTCATTCTTTCTGTTGTGATTGTAAAAGGTATTGGATTTATCATGGCTTCTTTGAAGTTTCATTGTTAATATATAAAAATGCTATGGATTTTTTTTTTAATTTTTGTAAATTTATTTATTTATTTTTGACAGAGAGAGAGAGAGAGAGAGACTTGAACTGGGGGAGCTCCCCAGTTCAGTATATGGGTATACGTGCTGGGGCCAGGATTTTATCCCTGGTTCCCGGTGCTGCAAAGTGAGCACTTAACCCACTGAGCCATCCCAGCTTCCCCTGCTATGGATTTTTGTACATTGATTTTGTATTCTGCAACTTTACTGTATTTGTTTATCATTTCTAATAATTTTCTGGTGGAATCTTTAGGATTTTCTATATAAAGGATGATGGTATCTGCAAAAAGTGACAATTTAACTTCTCATTCCCAATTCAGATGACTTTTATTATATCTTTCTCTTGTTTCATTGCTCTGGCTATAACTTCCAGCACTATATTGTATAGCAGTCATGATAAGGGACATTCCTGTCTTGTGCCTGATTTTAGAATAAAAGGTTTTAGTTTTTCCTCATTCAGTATGATATTGATTGAGGGCTTGTCATATACAGCATTTATTATGTTGAGGTACTTGACTTCTATAACCATTTTATTAAGTGTTTTGTTCATAAATGATGTTTTATCTTGTTGAATGTTTTTTCTGCATCAATTGATATAATCATATTATTTTTATGTGTTATTTTGTTTATGTGCTGAATCACATTGATTGATTTGCATAATTTGAATGATCCTTGTAGCTCTGGGATGAATCTCACTTGATCACGATGTATAATCTTATTTTTTAAAGATTTATTTTATTGTTGGGAAAAAAGTGAGAAAGGGAGAGAGGTAGGGAAGGGCCCAGGGTAATCTCCATAGGTGTACATCATTAGTGGTGACACAGTGTCATTTCACTCAGGTGGATGTGGGGCCACGTGGAGTGGAACCAAACTGAAGGCCTTCCACATGGGAGGTGAGAACCTTTAATGCAGGGCTTGGCAATTACCAGTAGTGCCTCAGTTCAGCATATGGGTTTGCATGAGCTGGGGCTGGGATTTGAGCCTCAGACCTCGTGGTTGCAAAGTGAGTGCTCAACATGTTGAGCTATCTCAGCATCCCTGGTACAATCATTTTAATGCATTGTTGTATTCTATTTGCTAGTATTTTATTTAGAATTTTTGCATCTATTTTAATCAGACATATTGTTGTATAGTTTTTTTTTTGTTTTGTCGTGTATGTGTGTGTGTGTGTGTGTGTGTGTGTGTGTGTGTGTGTGTGTGTGTTTGTGTTGTTCTTACCAGGCTTTGGTGCAAGGGTAATGTTGGCCTTATAGAAGGAGATAGGAAGTATTGCCTCTTTGTCAATTTTTCAGAAGAGTTTGAGGAGAGTACTTGTTATTTTCTCCTTGAATGCCTGCTAAAAGTTGTTAGAGAGACCTGGCTTGTCCTAGACTTCTGCTTTGGGGGAGGTTTTGCATGATTGTTTCAATTTCCTCGCTGTGGATTGGTCTGTTTAGATTATTCAGTTCTTCTTGGTTCAGTCTACATAGACTATGTGTATCGAGTAACTTGTCTATCACATCTAGGTTGTTAAATTTGGTGGTATAAAGCTTTTCATAATATTTTCTTATGCTCTTTTGTATTTCTGTGGTATTATTTGTAATTTACCCTTTCATTTCTAATGTTGGTTATTTGTGTCTTTTCTCTTTTTTTGTTCGTGAGCCTAGCCAAATGTTTACCAATTGTATTAATTTCTTTGAAGAACCATTTCTTTGTTGAATTAAATTTTTTTCTATCTTTTTCTGTTCTCTATTACATTTACTTCTGCTCTAATTTTTATTTCCTTCCTTCTGCTGACTGGTTTGTTTTTTCTAACTTTATTTATTTATTTATGTTTTTATTCTAGTTCTTTAAGGTGTGATATTAGGTTGTTTACTTATGATTTTTCTTGCTTCTTGAGATATGCCTTTAGTGATATAACTTTTCCTCTTATTATGGGTTTTGCTACATCCAAGCAGTTTTGATACATTGTTTTAGTCATTAGTTTCTAGGTATTTATCAATGTCTTCTATTTCATATTTAATTCAGTAATTAAAAAAAAACATGTTGTTTAAACTCCATGTATATGTGTTTTTTCTTGTTTTCTTTTTTGCAGGTGATCTCCAATTTCAAAGTGTTTGGTCAGAGAATATCCTTGATTAGATCGATCCTCTTAAATTTGCCAAGGCTAGCATTGTGACCCAGTATACGGTCTATCCTTGAGAAAGTTCCATTTGCACTAGAAAAGAATGTATGGTCATGTGTTGTAGGATGACGTGTCCTGTAAATGTCAATCATGTCCAATTTATGTAGTGTATCATTTAAAGCTGATATTTCTTTATTTATTTTCTGTTTACATGATCTGTCCATGACTATCAAGGGGGTGTTTAGGTCCCCTACTATAATTGTGTTTTCTCAGTATCTTTCAGTTCTGTCAGTAGTTGTTTTGCAAATTTTGGTGTTTCTAGGTTGAAGGTATATATATCAATAAACACCATGTATTGGTTGTTACATTGTCCCCTTTATCACTTTGAAATGTCCATTTTTGTCTCTTATTACCCTTTTTAAAAGTATATTTTATTGGTTTTGGCAGAGACAGGGAGAGACAGAGAGAAGAGGGAGGTCCCAGAGCAGTCTCCATAGTTGTACATCATCAATTTCAACATGGTTTCAAACCACAGAGATAAGTAGGGGCCGTGCAGGGGTCGTGCAGGGTGGGAACTGGGCTTGTGGCCTTCTGCATGGGAGGCACACCCTCTTCAGCCAGAGACAAAACCAGGGGAAGGTGAGAACCAAACTGGGGGCCTCCTGAATGGGAAACCCACCCCTGTTCAGCATATGGGTCTGCAGAGGCCAGGGCAGCAATTCTATCCTTGGTCCCCAGGGTTGAAAAGCAAGATTTTAACCCACTGAGCTATCCTGGGTTCCCCTTATTACTTTTTTTAACCTGAAATATATTTTGTCAGATATACGTTTGGTTACACCTGCTTTTTTTTAGATGACATTTGCTCAGAAAATTGTTTTCCATCCTTTTTCTTTGAGTCTATATTTTTTCTTACGGCTGAGGTGTGTCTCCTGGATGTAGTATAATGTTGGGTTTTGTTTTTTAATCCAGTTTGCTACTGTTTTATTAATTGTGAGTTCAGTTCATTTATAATTGGGGTAATGATTAATATATGAGAGTTTTTTATAACTACTTTATCTTTTGTTTTCTGGTATCTCTTATTTTTTATTGCTTTTTTATTTCTGTCAGTTATTCTAGTTTGATGGTGTTTATGATTTTTTTCTTTGTTTCTTCTTCTTTTTCTTTTGTTATGTGTCTCAGTTCTTCTTCTTCTTCTTCTTCTTCTTTTTTTGTAATGGATACCATGAAGTTCATGTAAAAGAAATTTTCACATTTTCATTGGTCCCTTTCTTAAGGATCTTCTTATCTCCATTTTCTTTGGAAGATTAAACCTTTACTTCCTCCCCTTTTATGTTTTTGTTGTCCCAGTTTATCCCTATATATTTTTACTTTTTATTTCAGGTCCATTAGCTTCCTTCAGTAGTTCTTGAAATGCCATCTTTGTACTGGAGAATTATCTCAGCTTCTGTATGTCTGGAAAGGTCTTTACTCCTCTTTCATATCTAAAGGATAACTTTGCTGGATAGATTATCCATGACTGGTAATTTTCCTCTTTCAATATCTTGAATACTTGATTGCACGTCTTTCTGACTTTTAGAGTATCTGTTGAGATGACTGATGACTGTCTCATGAACTTTCCTTTATAAGTTATGGTGTCCATTTCCCTGGAAACCTTGAGGATTCATTCTTTGTCTTTGACATTTGACATCTACAGCATAATGTACCTTGGAGAAGGTCCTGTTTTCATTATGGATTTGAGGTTCCAGTTTCCACCCCCTATCCCCTCCCCCCATTGAATCATAAA